>CAUYPO010116701.1:0-28861 GCA_963574435.1 Cheirogaleus major
GGGTCTCGCTCTTGCTCAGGCTGGTTTTGAACTCCTGAACTCGAGCGATCCGCCCGCCTCTGCCTCCCAGAGAGCTAGGATTACAGGCGTGAGAGAACTACTGATTTTTAAAAAGCAATATAAGTAATTTTTGCATGAAACAAGTGAGATATTTCAAATGGCTTCTAAATCCAGAAGCAGTGGCATAGACACAGTTTTAATAATAGATGTAATTTCCCCCCCAGTTCATTAAAACCCTAAGAGCAGTTACATTCCAGGAATGTAGACCACCCAGGTAATTTTACCAGATCCACTGCCATTTCTGCAGGTAGCTGCAGTCAAGTGATGCCTCAATCAGGAAAGCAAACCGGTCCATTATATTTATTTGTATATCTTAAATACGGAAAGCTGCTCTTAATCGGTTTCATGTTTTGTAAAACTAGGAACACATTTTCATATGGTATTGTTAGTTAAATATATATATATACACATACCTGTAAGATTAACTATAATAGATAGATCAAAAGTGAGTCTCTTAAAATGACAAGTTACTTGACAGCAGTCCTTGACTTTCCAGTGACCTTGTTCCTCGGTTCTCAAAATTGACTTCAGGATCGCCTGCCCTGGGAGAAGTTGAAAGGTTCGCAGACTTTGGTGCTTTGAATGGAGGATCAGAGGGCATGGCTTTGGCCTCTTACACCACAGCCGCCAACTATCGATAGGACATCAGTGATGAGGAAGAAAAGTAATCTTCCCTGACCGGGAATCGAACCCGGGCCGCGGCGGTGAAAGCGCCGAATCCTAGCCACTAGACCACCAGGGAAAGGTGTTTATATGTTGTTGGCAGCACCTTCTAGAAAAAGATCTTAGGACAGAAACCTTAGCCACTTCAGACATACATTATGGAAATCTTCAGTGATGCCTAAAGAACATTTTGAAGTGGTGTGTGTATAGTATTTGGCATACTGTCTCCTGGGTCAGAAAATGACAAGAAACTTTAGTGGCAGAAAAGTTGGAAAAAAGATTGTCACATGTCAAGCCAGGGAGAAGGAGAATCTTTCCTGAAACATTTTTGTTACTGACTCCCTCTGACCAGGTTACTCATATTTATTTGTTTGTTCCTAAAATTTGTGTATCTCACTTCTATAGTTTCCTTACATTCCATTGAGGAAAACATGTCCCTTCCCCCACACCCCCAAGGGTCCTATTCCTGATGTCCTCTAAATATGCCCCAGTACAGAAGGAGGAATATTGAGGGCCAAGGGGATGTGCGCCCCTCTTCTAGGCCATACTCTGTGTCCTGGGACCTGAGAATGACCTGAACAAATGCCTGAAGTCTGATTAAATCTTTTCTGCTATCAATATTGCTGAAGGTGGGCTAGGCCTCAGGTGTGTGCAGGCAAGGACGGACAGATGGCCAAAGCGAGGCTGTTTGTAGCGGTTTGGATGGAGCTTAGACTTCACAGGTGAGGTGCCCACACACCTGCACAAGGTCCCTCTCAGTGCAGGAGAGGGGCCCCTCTGTACAGTCATGCTCAGTTACAGAACTGTGAGGAGTTCCATATTCTAAATGCAAACCTGGCCTCACGAATCCTTAAGGAGGTATTTTTGTTAGGTTGGAAAAAAGATCTTATTTTATTTTATTGTTTTTAGCTTAAATTATAATTTTAAAATATTGAGACATATTGTATGTGGGTCTCCATTTGTATTCTTCCCACAGCTACAAAAATTAGGCTACACTTACTTCTCTGACCTCCAGAACCACCCATGTATCCAATTATCAGCTCCTTATGACCACTTGGAACCAAGGTCACTCACTCTCTCCAAACTAAGTTAATCTTCTTCCACACCCCCAGCCAGGAACCTTCCCAGGGTTTCTACCTCTAGTAGATCACAGCCCCCTTAGCAAAATAATCTCTGAACTTTGCACTACTCCCCATATCCATCAGGTCTCAAGTCCTTTCTGTTCTAACCTTTGTGGCTTCCCCCCCAGTGAGACACTGCCAAGTTCTCTGGGGAATGTTCTCACCTCTGCAACTTAAGCAGCCCCCTTGTGGTTTAGGGCAGTGAGGTGACAAGTATGCATTTCCCCTTAAAATTGTATTCAGTAGCATTTTTTTCCAATTTCAAAAAACACTATAAAACTATTTCTACTTCCTTTATTTCCAGGAACCCTCAGATTTCCTGCTAGGAGTTAATGAGGAAGAACAAGAAACCTGTAAAGTTTCTTTGATGTTGGACTGGATGCATGGTACATTAATCAGGGTTCTCCAGAGAAATAGAACTAATAGGATGTGTGTGTGTATATTTTTATATATATGAATAGGTATTGATATATAGTCATGAGTTGCTTTGGCAAGGATACATTCTGAGAAATGCATTGTTAGGCAATTTTGTTGTGTGAACATTACAGAGTGTATACAATTCCAGATGACATATATATTTTTATTATATATTTTTTTCATATGGAAAACCAAATGTCCCAGTACCATTGCTGAATATCAATCATTTCCCCTACTTGATCTGCAATGCCAATATCAAGTGCTAGATAAAAGGTTTTTATATATGCTCTAAAATTACAGTTTTATGGGATCACCATCATATATGCAGTCTGTCACTGATTGAAAGGCCATTATGTGGTACATGACGGTAGATAGATACATAGAGTGCTTTATTATAAGGAATTGGTGCACACAATTATGGAGGCCAGCAAGTCCCAAGATCACAGGGTGAGATGGCAAGCTGCAGACGCTGGAGAGCCAATGGTTTAGTTCCAGTACAAAGCCTGGCAGGCTTGAGACCCAGAAAGAGCTGATATTTCAGTTCAAGTCCAAAGGCAGGAATAAAACTGGTGTCCCAGTTCCAAGGCAGTCAGACAAAGAATTCTCTCTTTCTTGTGGGATAACCAGTCTTTTCCTACTATTTAGGCCTTCAATTGATTGAATGGGGCCCACCCACATTGGATAGGACAATCTGCTTTATACAGTCTACCAATTTAAATGTTAATCTCACCCAAAAATCATCCTCACAGAAAACACCTAGAATAATGTTTGACCAAATGTCTGGGCACTGTGTGGCCCAGTCAAGTTGACACATTAAAATTAGCCATTATAGATGGTGACACTTTTTACTAAGCACACATAAGAAAATTGCCTTCATTGGGCTGTAGATTAGGATAATTGCTTTTTCATAGCACTTTTGCTTCTAGATGCCCTGAAAAAGGTACTTTATATCTGAATATAGTGCAAAGATGCTTTTATCTTGTTACACAAAATGGATGAATTAAGAGAGAAAAAGTCCCTTCTGGTAGAAAAGCTGCAGGGCTAGAGAATAATATGTTAAAAACACACTGGCCCTGGGAAGACTTGAACCATAAGTATATTGATACAGCCAAATTTGCTGACTATTGTACTGCAGGACTATTCTTTGTTTTTTAAGGTAAAATGCACATAACACAAAATTAACCGTTTTATTTATTTTTTTTATTTTTTATTTTTTTGAGACAGAGTCTCACTCTGTTGCCCAGGCTAGAGTGAGTGCCGTGGCATCAGCCTAGCTCACAGCAACCTCAAACTCCTGGGCTCAAGCAATCCTTCTGCCTCAGCCTCCCAAGTAGGTGGGACTACAGGCATGAGCCACCATGCCTGGCTAATTTTTTCTATATACTTTTAGTTGGCCAATTAATTTCTTTCTATTTTTAGTAGAGACAGGGTCTCGATCTTGGTCAGGCTGGTTTCGAACTCCTGACCTTGAGCTATCCACCCGCCTCAGCCTCCCAGAGTGCTAGGATTACAGGCGTGAGCCACCGCGCCCGGCCCCAAATATTCTTAATGATAAAAATTATATGGAGACAGGATTTTGTGGGCTTGGAAGCTCAAAATGAAATGCTTTCTTAGGGACCAACAACTTTTGAATGTTTTCCCAGTTATTTATAGTATTTCTTCTTTAAAAAGTAAATTTTTTTTTATAAAAGGAAAATTTGCTTATAGAAAAATTTTTGCAATATATAAGGAGGAAAAAAACCCCACCACTCAGAAATGACCATTTTTAACATTTTGTTATATTTCTCTCCAGTTTTTTGATGCACATTTATAAATAAAATTAAGATCATATTGTATATAATTATTTAATTATACAAGGCTCCCCCACAGCCTTTTATTATAAAAAATGTGAAACACAGAAATGTCTAAAGAATAATACTATGAACACATGTAGATTTAATAGTTGTTAGTAACTCATCATAATCTTAACTATACATATATGTATACATAAATTATACATTGCTTTTTGAACATAGTTATGATAGGAATATTTATAGCTCATATGAATAAGATCAAATAATGATTTGGTGATCTACAATGTTTGCCTCTTTTTGGTTTATTAGTATATATCAGCAGCAACAACTCCTCTAGTTGTTTTGATCATTAAGTATGAGTCTTAAAAATGCAAATAATTGGAGTCTCATATTTTTGGGGACTCCCATGCAAATGTACATAATTAAAATGGGTTTTCTCCTGTTAAAAAAAGATGGGAAAAAATTGTAACTTAAGTTTCTTGACAATGAAAATAGCCATTATGTTGTTTTATGCAGCTCTGATTCTGTGGGGGAGAAAGAAATTATTTAGCAATTTTCTTGTTACAGTTTCCCAACTAGTAAGTGATTTGGCCTTTGTTAGCAAAGAATAGCCCCAGTTATTGTTTTAGTTTCCATTTGCACTATGGCACAAAAGATGTGGCATGAGACATACCTTTCCAAGATAGAAATTTTTGCAAAAGTAGGTAGAGACTAACTCAAGATGGTACTACAAGGTTAAACTTTGGTCTAGTGTACCAAATATCTAACCCCACATTAGTACTGTTGGATTTTTGAGTTGTATACAAGTTAAGTACAAGAAAGTCTACCAGTCCTTTTGTTGTAACTTCCCCATTATTGAGTTCTTAGATATCTTTTTATTATCTTGATTTTCTCTCTACATAATTAGAAATGTTTTAAAACTTTTTTGCTGGTACATTATATACATGCAAAAAAACACAAAATGTTAAGTGTAGGTGGAACACCTCCCACCATGTGCTCCCTCTTAAAGATTACCTCCTTCTCCTACCTCAAAGGTAACTACTGACCTGACTTCCAACACCAGAGATTAGTTTTATCTGTTTTTGAATTTTCTAGAAGTAGAACCATTGATCATTTATTTGTGTGTGTGTGAGATTTGTTCATGGTGTTGGGGAATAACTGTACTTTGTTCATTTTTATTGCTCTATATATTCTACCAAATGAGTGTACCATAGTTTACCTATCCATTTTGTTACTAATGGATGTGTAAGTTGTTCCCACTTTTGGGCTATTATAAATAACGTTGCTATAAGCATCCTTCTATATATCCTTTGGTGCACACATGCATACATGTCTGTTAGGTATATGCCTAAGGTGGAATTGCTGGATCAGAAGGTGTACATATATCCAACTTTAATAGATAATGGCAAACAGCTTTCCAAAATAGTTGTACTAATTTGTACTCCCATTAGCAGTGTATGAGAGTTCTTTTTTATATTCCACATTTTAGGCAATACTTTGTTTTCTTAATTTTTAAAATTTTAGTCATTTTCAAGGGCGTGTAGAAGTATCTTATTGTGGTTATAAGTTGTGTTTCCCTGATTACTAACAAAGTTGAATACTTTTTCATATATTTATGGGTCATTTGGATCTCTTCTTTATATAATCTTGGTCAATTATATATGTTGTAAATATCTCTTATTTTATACTCTCTTAATAATGTCTTTTGTTCAGCTGAAGTTCTTATTTTTAATGTAATAAAATTAGCAATCTCTTAATTTATGTTTAGTCCTTTACGTATCCTAAGAAAATCCTTTCCTACTCCCAAATTATATATATATATATATTTTTTTTACCTTCTATAATCTTTATTATCTTTTAGATGCATCTGGAATTAATTTTTCTATGTGGTGTGAGGTAATGGTCATTTTTTTTCCTCTCATGGATAGCCAGTTGACTCAACATCATTTATCGATAATATTATTCTTTCCTTACTGCTCTGTAGTACCATTTAAGACCTAAATCTAGTGTCTCTTTAAGGATAGTTCTATCTCTGGTTTCTTTATTTAGTTAAATCGGTATATTTTTCCTTTTACTCATACCATACTATCTTGATTACTGTAGCTTAATAAAAAACTTTGATATTCAGCAGTGCAAATCCTTCCTCTTTTCTGTTGTTGCTGCTCTCTTTTTTTCCTTGTCCTCACGTGCTTCCTCCTCTTTCTGTTCTTTCTCCTTCTCTTGTATTTCTTCCTCCTCTTTCAAGAATATCTTGCCTGTTCTTAGCTCTTGGCTAAGTTAAAGAGTTTGTTAAGCATACACAAACAAACACCTAAATTGCTAGGATTTTGATTGGGATTATCTTGAATCCATGTTGGGATAATCTTGGTCAATTTGGGGAAGTGACATCTTTATAATATTGAATCTTCCAATCCATGAACATGGTATATTTCTTCATTTATTTAGGCTTTTTTTCCGTTTGTCCTCAATGCTGTTTTATAGTTTTCTCTGTAGATGTCTTGCATATGTCGCATGTAGTTTATTCCTAAGTATTTTTTTTATGTTATTGTCAATGATATATCTCTTAAAAATTACATTTTCTAACACTTTGTTGCTAATATGTAGATAAGCAATTAATTTTAGTATATTGGTCTTGTATTCAACAACCTTGCTAAATCACTTTTTAATTCTAATAAATTATCATGGTAGTTTTGTTTAAAAATGATTTAAATGTGCACATCTATATTATTGTTGAATAATAAAAATTTAATGTCTCCTTTTCAATCTGTAATGCTTTTATATCTTCTTGTCATATCACAATGGCTAAAACCTCCTGTGCTCTGCTGATTTCTAAATTCCTTCATGGCTTGTTTTTTGACCCATGGGTGATGTGGATGGATGACTTATAGCTTGATTTCTCTGTGGTTAGATAAGATATTTTGTATTATTTTATTCTGTTGATATTGTTCACACTTTCTTTAGGGCTGAGTATATGGTCATTTTTGTAAATGTTTCTGTGTACTGAAAAACAACTTGTATTTGGCAGTTGTTTGTACAGTGTTCTATATATGTCAATTAAACCAAATTTGTTAATTGTGTAGTTCTAATCTTCTATATCCTTATTGCATTTTTGTCTATTTCTTCTATCCACTACCAAGAGTGGAGTGTTAAAATCTCTTACTATGATTGTGGATTTGTCTAGTCTTCCTTGTGATTCTGTCAACATTTGTTGTATATATTTTGATACTGCATGATTAAGTGAATATGAATTTAGAATGCACAATTTTCCTAGTAAACAAAACTTTTACCATTATGAAATGGGTGTCTTTATCTCTCATAATGCTTTTTGTGCTAAAATCTACTTTATCTTAAACTAATATAGCTACACCAGCTTTCACAAGTATTTATATGATATAACTTTTTCTTTTTCTTTTCAACTTTTTTGTATTCTTATATTTCATGTGTGTTTTATAAGAGGCATATAGTTCATGCTGCTTTTTTAAGCTCAATGTTCATAATTTTTGCCTTTTAACTGGAGCATTTTTAGCCCCTATATCTGTAATGCAATTACCGATATATTTGGTTTTAAATCCACAATTTTCTATTGTTTTCTATTTTTCCAACTTTTCTGTTTGTTTCTTTTTTCCTCTCCTTTTTGTCTCTTTTACGCTAAGTGTATTTAAATATTTCATCATCCCATCTTTGTACTAGTGAGTTATTCAGTCCTCTACTATATTTTTTATCATTACCTTAGAGATTATACCATGCGTTCTTGACTTATCAGTGTACAATATAAAATAGTACTTTTACATTTCCTGTAAAGTAACAAAACATTTTAACTCCTTTTACTCCTTCTTGACTTTCATGCTATGCTTAATGAATATTATGATATATAGTAACATAATTATTATTGTTCTATGCAGTCAGTATTCATTAGATTTTCTTTTTTCTTGTTCTTTTTCCTTTTTTTGTATCTCTAAGTTCCTATCTGGGATTGAAATTTTTTTCTTTAATAATATCCATTTATATTTCCTTTAGTGCCATTCTGCTGGGAACTAATTTTCATAGTTAGTGTTTGTCTGAAAATGTCTGTTTTACCTTTATTTCTCAAGGATAGTTTCTTGGTGTGTACAATTCTTGATTGGCAGTCATTTTATTTGCATACTTTGAAGTTATTTTGTAATCTTTTCATTTTCTTGGTTTCTATTGGGAATTCAGTTGTCAGTTATTCCTCTGGTGAAGGTAAACTGCCTTTTTTTTCATTTAAAAATTTTCTTGGCCAGGCGCAGTGGCTCACGCCTGTAATCCTAGCACTCCGTGAGGCCGAGGCAGGCAGATTGTTCGAGCTTGGGAGTTCGAGACCATCCAGAGCAAGAGCAAGACCCCGTCTCTACTGAAAAAATAGAAACAAATTAGCTGCACAACTAAAAATATATAGAAAAAATTAGCTGGACATGGTGGCGCATGCCTGTAGTCCCAGCTACTCGGGAGACTGAGGCAGTAGGATTGCTTGAGCCCAGGAATTTGAGGTTGCTGTGAGCTAGGCTAACGCCACGACACTCTAGCCCGGGCAACAGAGTAAGACTCTGTCTCAAAAAAAAAAAAAAAAAAATGTCTTTATTTCTGATTTTGGCAGCTTTATTATGATATAAATAGTTATGATATTATTTATATTTATCTCTTTTGGGGTTAATAGGATTTTTTGATCTTTGGCTTGATGTCTTTTGTCACTTTGGAAAATTGTCAGGCATTATCTCTCTTTAGTTAGTGAAAACAGTGCTTTTAAAAGTATATTTTGTATATAGTTAGATGTATAAGTATCAAGTGTACAGCTGGGTCAGTTATGGCAAATGTATGATACTCATGTAATCATTACCCAGATAAAGGAAATAGAATGTTTCTGTTACCTCAGAAAGTAATAGTATACCTCTTCCAATCAGCACTCCCTTCTCCCGCCCTGAGGCAATCACTACTCTGGTTTCTACATAATTCATATATTCATCTAATTCAGGTGTTTGTATACATGGAGATCAAACAGTATGTATTTTTTCATGTCTGACTTCATTCAGTCAACATAATGTTACTGAGATTAATCTATGTTGTTGAGAATATTAGTAGTTCTTCTTATTGCTAAGTAAATATTCCATTGCACGGATATGCCACAGTTTGTTTATCGACCCTCCTATTGATGTATATTTGAATTGTTTCCAGTTTTTGGCCAATATACATAAAGCATCTATGAACATCTTAAGTGTCTTTTGTGGACATATGCATTTATTTCTCTTGGGTATATACCTATGAATGGGATTGCTGGGTTGTAGTGTTTATAAGAAATTTCTAGACAATTCTCTAAAATGTTTATGCCATTTAACATTTCATCCGACAATGTATAAGGGTTTCAGTTGTTCTACACTCTGACTAACACTTGCAATTATATCTGTTTTTAATTTTAGCCATTCTGACCAGGCCCGGTGGCTCACACCTATAATCCTAGCAATCTGGGAGGCCGAGGTGGGAGGATCACTTGAGGTCAGGAGTTTGGGACAAGCCTGAGTGAGACCCCGTCTCTACCAAAAATAGAAAAAATTAGCTGATGTGGTGGCATGTGCCTGTAGACCCAGCTACTCCAGAGGCTGAGGCAGGAGGATCACTTGAGCCCAGGAGTTCAAGGTTGCAGTGAGCTGATGAGGCCACTGCACTCTACCCAGGGTGACAGAATGAGACTCTGTTTCAAAGGAAAAAAAATTTAGCCAGCCATTCTGGTGGGTGTGTATCTGATGGTTTTAATTTACATTTCTCTGATTGCTTATGTTTAGCACATTTTAATACACTTATTGGTCATTCAGCTATCTTATTTTGTAATATACCAGATAACATCTTTTTCCTGTTATTAATTGTGTTCTTTGTCTTTTTTTTGTGATATGTAGTCGTTCTTTATTTAGTCTGATATGAGTCAGACTTATATATTGCAAATAGTTTATTCCAGTTAGGGGGTTGTTGTTTTACTTTCCTGACAGTGTCTTTTGATGACTATGAGTTTTTACTTTTGATAAAATAAAATTTATCATTTTTTTTCTTTTATGGTCAGTGCCTTTATTTTCGTGTCTAAGAAACCTTTGCCTTCTCCAAGGTTGTAAAGATATTCTCTTTCCAGAAGCTTTATAGTTTTATCTTGCACATTTAGGTCTATGATCCTTTTTAAGTTTAATTTTTTGTGTATGGTGGGTTGGTTCATTCATCTCCTTATGGATTGTTCAGCACCCTTTGTTGAAAAGATGATCCTTTCCCCTTTGAACTGTATTGGCACCTTGGTCCTATGTATGTGAGTGTATATCTGGTCTCTATTTTGTTTCATCAGTCTGTATCTCTATTTGTATACCAATAAAACTATGTTAAATAATTATGCTTTATACTTTTGAAATCAGATAGTTCAAATCTCTAACTTTATTCTTTTTCTTTGATCATCTTGGCTATTTTAGGTCCTTTGCATTTCCATAAAAATTTAGTATCAGCTTTCAATTTCTGCCACAAATAATCATGCTAGGATTTTGATCTGGATTGTGTTAAACCTATGGTTCCATGTAGAAAGAATTGATATCTTAACAATATTGCATTTTCTAATCCATGAATATAGTATATCTCTCCATTAGGTCTTTTATAATAAAATATCTCTCTGTAGTGCTCTATGCTTTTCAGTGTAGATTTCTTACATTTCTTTCATTAAATTAATTCCTAGGTGTTTGAATTTGTTGATGCTATTATACATGGCATTATTTTAAAATCAAAATTTCAATTGTTTATTGCTAGCATAAAGAAATCCAATTGATTTTTATATATCAATATTTTATCCCATGAGTTTGGTAAATTCAATTATTAGTTCTAGTAGTTTGTTGATTAGTTGGATTATCTATGTAGACAATAGTACCATCTGTGCTACTTCCTTTCCAATCTTTATACCAGATATTGCTATGTTTTTTCCTTTGTTTCACTGTCTGTTGACAGAACTGATAAGAATGGATATCATTGCTTTATTCCTGACTTAAGGGGATATTTTGCCATTAAGTATTAAGCTGTAGGGTTTTGCAGATCTCCTTTCTATCAGTTTTATGAAGCTTCACTTATTTCCAGTTGCCTTACAGCTTTTATCCTGAATGGGTACTAAATTTTATCAAATACTTAGGTAAACTAAAACAAACAAAAAACAGAAAAAAAAATATAAGTTTTATTCTTTATGTATATCATTGCTTCCTGCCTTTATCTTTACTATTTTCTTCCTTTAATTTTCTTGAGTTTAATTTCTCTTCTTTTTAGCTCCTAGGAGTGAAAGCTTAGATTGTTGATTATTGACATTAAAAATTTTCCAATTATCCATTTAAAATTACCAATTTCCCTCTAAGCTCTACATTACCTGCATCCACAAATTTTGATACAGGCCGGGCGTGGTGGCTCACGCCTGTAATCCTAGCACTCTGGGAGGCCGAGGCAGGCAGATCGCTCAAGGTCAGGAGTTCAAAACCAGCCTGATCAAGAGTGAGACCCCGTCTCTACTAAAAAATAGACATAAAATTAATTGGCCAACTAAAAATATATAGAAAAAATTAGCCGGGCGTGGTGGCACATGCCTGTAGTCCCAGCTACTCGGGAGGCTGAGGCAGAAGGATTGCTTGAGCCCAGGAGTTTGAGGTTGCTGTGAGCTGGGCTGACGCCACGGCACCCTAGCCGGGGCAACAGAGTGAGACTCTGTCTCAAAAAAAATAAATAACTAAAAATAAAGTCATTACATCCAGTCATTTCAGATTGTCACAATAAAGCATTAGGTGTTAAAACCTCAAGGCAGATTTTTTGGTCTCAAGTTCTTTATTATTTTATTCTGATTTTTTGTTACCTTAAAATCTTCTGCATAGTAATTTTCCAATACCGGAACACTTTGGATTTGACATGCTTTGTGACACTTACCAGTATTAAATAATTAATACAAATGGAACAAATAAAGTAAAAGCTGGTACTTCAAAATCTGGGACCAAGAACTTTGCTTCAGAGCCCTTGGACATTATAAACAAAATTTTATCTGTGACTATGCATATTTTATGTCTTTAGCTTCTCATTTGGATTTTCACAGGGCTCCATGGACCCCTAAAGTAGTCTCATGGGAAGTTTGATTTAAATAAATGAAGTTTAACTAAAAAAAAAAGACTTTCTGCAATTAGGTTCTAGGTTGAAGAAAAACTTATGGCAGAGAATCAGCCATAAGTAAGCTAAGAGCATAGATCATTTATAATTTTTCTTATTTCCAGTTTTCTTTAAGACCCCTGCAGATTTCGAACGTCTATTAACAGGATTACTCAGCCTCTAAACATAGACATCACTTTGGACACTTCCTTCCTGTTTCAGTCTTGTCCAGTCTTCTCCATACCCACTTTAGCCTGAGCCTCATGGCCTCTCCTTTGAAACATAATTGCCGCTTAACTATTCTCTGATCTTTTATTTCCCCTACACTGTCACTAGACCAACCTCCTAAACAGATTTCATTCTGTCCTGAAGCAGAAACCTCTAATAGTTACCTCTTTTCTTTAAATGTGAAGTCAGGTCTTCAAGGCCCTTCCACAAGCTAAGAACATTTTCATTTTGTCTCAAATTTTCCCAGCTTTAAATGCCTCTCCCCTGCCTCTCATTTATCCAGATCGTTCAAGGTTGTTTCAAACACTCCATGAAGATAGTTTTAACTCCAGGATGTGTTGATCACCTCCTCCACTGCCTGGGGACGTTTTTCTGTGGGTGTCTTGTTGACACTTCATCAAAATGCATTTTTATCTGACTGCCCATCTCTGCAAACCATGCCCCTAGAAGGGGTTCGCTTCTACAGTGTGCGTGCTATGTGGCAGGCCTGTGCACACTGGCAAACAATGTGAATGAAAACCTGGTCCCTACTCTCAACAAGTTCGTATTCCAGAGTAGGCAAGAAGCAGCTCACTGCTTCAGGGGGGTGTGGTGGTGATTGCATAGAGGAGGGGCCTCTACATCAGACTGAGGCAGCATCCAAGGAGCCTTCCCTGAAAGAGTGACTCCTCAGCTGATGTTTGTTACCCAGGCACGTGAGGTAGAGGTGGGGAAGGGCACATCAGGGAAAGGTATTTGGGAGAGGGGGTGTACAGCAGCCCGGCCATTCAAGGAACTCTTGGGAACTGCATATAACTGCGTGAAGTCTTCATGAAGGAACATGGTGGGGGACGAGGCTATGGATCATGCAAGCCTTTGTGTACTGAGCTCAAGGATTCAAAATGTATCCTGAAGGAAATACCATGGAGCCTAAAGTGATCATTAATATTAATAACAGAAAATGGTCTCTGGCCGGGCGCGGTGGCTCACGCCTGTAATCCTAGCACTTTGGGAGGCCGAGGCGGGTGGATTGTTTGAGCTCAGGAGTTCAAGACCAGCCTGAGCAAGAGTGAGACCCCCGTCTCTACCAAAAAAAATAGAAAGAAGTTATTTGGATAGCTAAAAATATATAGAAAAAATTAGCTGGGCATGGTGGGGCATGCCTGTAGTCCCAGCTGCTTGGGAGGCTGAGGCAGGAGAATTGCTTGAGCCCAGGAGTCTGAGGTTGCTGTGAGCTGGGCTGACGCCATGGCACTCTAGCCCGGGCAACAAAGTGAGACTCGGCCTCAAAAAAAAAAAAAAAAAAAAAGAAAAAGAGAATGGTCTCTGCCCCTAAGGAGTTTGTATCCTACGGTAAATATATTCAGCTTCAAAGTGGAAGGGCATGCTTTCTAAGTCCTCATAATTTTAGGGAAAGCAAATATGCCCTTCATTTTGAAATTTTAGATTAGATCTGAACAATCTATAAATGATCTTATGACCTAATTTCCCCTTGTTTTGTTGTTTCCACTGTAAGCTACACTTAAGTGTAGATGGGAAGTTTGGAATTTTTTTTTTTTTTTTTTTTTGAGACAGAGTCTCACTCTGTTGCCCGGGTTAGAGTGCCTGGTGTCAGCCTAGCTCACAGCAACCTCAAACTCCTAGGCTCAAGCGATCCTCCTGCCTCAGCGTCCCGAGTAGCTGGGACTACAGGCATGGGCTACCATTCCCGGCTAATTCTTCTATATATTTTTAGTTGTCCAGCTAATTTCTTTCTATTTTTTTAGTACAGATGGGGTCTCACTCTTGCTCCGGCTGGTCTTGAACTCCTGACCTTGAGAGATCTGCCGGCCTCGGCCTCCTAGAGTGTTAGGATTACAGGCGTGAGCCACTGCGCCCAGCCGGGAAGTTTGGAATTTTGATGGGCATCAGAAAAGACTAAATATTTTTGGGAGCTACTTGTTACACTCCCTGGAATTCCACCATAAGTACAATGTTGTGTCCCCTTTTTTAAGGCTACTAACTAAACAATGGAGGATATTTTATTATCAATTATTTGATTAATAATTATCAACCAGCATTTGCCAAGGCATTCCCTTAAAGACGGTCTTGGTGATTCGGTTAACTATTCCTTCTTCTAGGTCTCTAGGTTGTATCCAACATTAGATCCCAGAGACAAAGCACCTACAATATGACCTCAATCCTGGCAAAAATGAATTATATTATCATGTTATCATGTAATTCTTTCTTTTTATTGAAGGTCTTATGTGAATCCTCTGCTTGAAAAATATTTGTGTCCTCTGTTAGCCAGAGTTGCAAATATATCATTCAAAACATTCCAACAGTAACCCATACAAACAATTTCTGCTTGAGTTTAATTTCAGGGGTAATTCTGTCAGCAATCCAAGGTAAACATTAACGTCTTTCCCTAGATTCAAGTCCATTGTCCAAAAGCTGTAACGGAACTTAATTGGATAGTTTCTTAAGCTTCCACGTACTTTTGAATGACTCCTCTCTGCACGTTTTCATCTGGGAGGCTGCTCATCCTTTTGGAAGTAGATGAGGCAATATTAAATAACTACACTTGCTTTTTGGTGGTGTCAGATTTTTCTGAGAGAAACCAATAGCGTTTATTCATTCACTTGTCAATGCACAATTGGGTTGCTGTTTCGCCATTGCAGAGACCACTGCCTGTGCGCATTCTTGGTCGGGTCGCCTGAAGTTCACGTGCAAGTTCACCTTGGATAAACTGTACGGATAGAGCTGCCCAGCTGCGAGCTGCCCGTCCAGACGCAGCGTCGCCCTTTGTCCTAGAAACGTGGTGGTAGCGTAGTACTCCCAAGTCGATTAAAAATCTCGCAGTTGCGGTTTTAAAATGAGCTCGGTTCGTGGAGATTGTCTCGGGAAAAGAAGCGCTGTCGTCCCTGGGTGGGCTCGAACCACCAACCTTTCGGTTAACAGCCGAACGCGCTAACCGATTGCGCCACAGAGACCCAGCTACTCGGACCGCGCTGCGGTGTGTACAGATTTCCGCGGCGGCGGCGGCTCTCGCCACCCCGGGCGTCGCCCTGGGCACGGGCGCGGGGGCCGCGCGGCGCGCCGAGGAGGCTGCGGCGGCCGGCACGGGAGGAGAGACTCCGAGCCCCCGGCCGCGCGCGGGGGGCGGGGGTGGAATGGGCGGAGCCCGGGCGACTCCGGGCCTCTCTGGGGACAAAGCACGGCCCTGTCGCCGCAGCGGCCCGCGGTCTGCAGGCCCGCCCGGTCCTCCGGCGACGGCCGCATCAGTGCGTGCGCTGCCGAAGGGACCGAGACCAGCCAGCAGCGTGGGCCCCTGGGGAGAGCGCATCAAGGGGCCGAGGTCACAGACGACACACCGCGCGTCCCGGGGAGGAAGCACCGAGTGCTGCGCAGGCTGAGAGGATGGAGGGCCACGTTCGTTGAGGTCCCAAACTTCAGGGCAGTGTTCTCAACCGTTTCTCTGGGTGGTTGTTTTGGTCCCTTAGCCATTTTTTCCCCAAGTCATAACATTTTATGACTCCCACCCCATAAAATTTTAATAACGCACACCGTGTTGTCTGTGTCGGTACTGTATGTGCATCTGTGCTTCGTACGTAAAAGAGTTAAGATTTTTGCCACCCCCTAAGAGCCAGTCTGCACCCCCTCTGGGGAGAGGGGGCGTCCCTCGAGAATGCATGGCGTCGGGGCGGTGCGGAGGAAGTGGCGGTTAAGATATACCTTTAAGTTGGAAAAAATGGCCTGTCGCGGCTTCTCCGTCCCTGGCTTCCGAATGCGGTCCCCTGGAAGCCAGGCGGAGGGGGCGTTAGCATCGCGCCAGCACCTTCACGAGGGTGACAAAAGCACCTCCTTCCTGCCTTCGGTGTTGTTGTGGGCAGCCCAATCACGAGAGCCATCTGGGTGTCTCTCCCCTCTCCTCACCCCACGGAATGGGGTTGCGCTCTGGTTTTCCGAGCAGTAAATCCAGTCCTGTGCGGTCCACGTTCCCGTCCTATTTCTGTGAGGGACCATTCTTTCTCTTCTTCTCCTTCTCCGCTTCCCTCTCCTCTTTCCTCCTCCTCCTCCTCCTTTTCTCTCTCGTTCCTCCTCCCTCTCATTCTTCTTTTCTCACCATTTTTAAGTGCACAGGTCAGTGGCATTAAGTACATTCATATTGCTGCGCAACTATCCCTGCCTTCCGTTTCCAGAATCTCTTCCTCTTCCCAAACGGAAACTTCCTACCCATTAAAAAACAGCTCCCTATTCCCCCTTCTCCTACCCCCCAACAGCCACCATTCTATTTTCTGTCTCTGGATTTGACTAGTCTAGGAACCTCATGTTAATGGAATCATACAATGTTTGTCTGTTTGTGTCTGGCTTACTTCACTTAGCATAATGCTTTCAAGGTTCACCCGCGTTGTAGCATGTGGTAGGATCTTTCTTTTCAAGGCTGAATAATATTCCATTGTGAATATATACCACATTTTGTTTATCCATTCATCCCTCGATGAACACTTGGGTTGCATCTACTTTTTGTCTAGCATAAATAATGCTGCTATGAACATGAGTGTACAGATATCTGTTTGAGTCCCTGCTTTCAACTCTTTGTGGAATATACCCAGAAGTGGAATTGCTCTATCACATGGTTTCCCACCATTGCCTGCATCATTTTACATTCACACCAAAAATGCACAAGGGTTCCAATTTCTCCTCGTCTTTTTTTTTTTTTAAACAGTAACCATCTTAATGGGTATAAAGTGTCATCTCATTGTGGTTTTGCTTTGCATTTCCCTAATGATCAGTGTATGTTGAGCATCTTTTCCAGACCCTTCTTTTGGATCTGGGTTCTCTGGTCCTTCCTCTGCTTGCTTCCTCCCACAAGAGACAGCTCTGCTTCAGTGACGAGGAGGCTGGGACTGATGGAGATCACCCTCTGATCAAGGGCAGGGGGAAAGGGCTAAGCGGGCTTGCAGAGTTGGGCCTGTGCCAGGCAAGGAGAGGAGAAGAAGGAGGAATCTTTGAGTAGGACCATCTGGAGGTCTTGTTGTCACTAGGTCCTTGCGCATGTGTGCTAGTCAACTTTTGGAACCCGTTATCTTCATTCTAGCTCTTTAGGGATATTTACTCGTGTGGTGCTTGTGAGTGGCCAACTGGTGAAGAAGAGATTGATGGCCTCCACTTTGGAAAATTGGAACAGATAATATCTTCCACATTGCAGGTTTAGACTTAATTATGCTGATTTAATGGAATTTTGGATGCATTTTCAGTTTCTTCTTAAGAATTGTGGGAATTTCTCAGGTAAATGTTTAAGGGATGATCTCCTTTTTAGTGATTCCCTTTTAAAAGACACAGTGAAATCTTGCAAATGTATAAGAAATAAAACTTTATTTTTCTATAACTCCATTAAATTTGTACTTTGATTCTCTATTCTTTTGCTACAGGAAACATAATGTCGGCCCATTCAAGATCCTCTTTGTGCCTCTCTCTGGAGTCATTTCCAAGGCTTTGGAGGGAGGTCATACCCATCCTGTCCTTGAGCCATATGTGCACACTGGTTGCTGTGGAGGGAGTTTTGCTCCCATTGAAGGTCCTGGTGGCTCTTCCAGGCCTCAACTGAGGGAAAGGAATCTCTTGGGAAGATGGCATTGTCGCATTCAATATTGCCTAAAGCCATTCCTGGGGATAGTCCCCTCTGCTATGGGACTTCACGCTTCTGTGTCCTCATTGAGCTCTCCTTCCTTCCCCCATTTGTCCAGCTCTAGACTGTGAGCTGTACAAGTGGTTATAGTGTTTTAGAGGCACCTGTTAGTGTAGGTGGAAGGAAAAAAGGAAATAACCGTTAAGCATGTTCCTGATGCCTCCAAGCTCATCTGAAAGTCTAGGAATGTCCTTTCAGTCATACTTATTTGGAAATATTATCTAATTTTTCCTATTAGTCCAGGCTCTGGGGTCTTTCTTTTTCCATGTTCATGTGGGTGCAATGGTTTTCTGAAAGGAGACAGGCATTACTAGGCCAATGATGCTTAAGTAATTATAGGTACTTATCAAACTATAAAACAGGCATTCCATAAACCAGAAAAAATAAAATGTGATAGAAAAATCAAATTACTAATACGTAATGAGAGCTTATCAATTAACATTTAAAAGTCTTTTTACAATTCAACTAAAAACAAAACAAATAAAAATGAGGACATGAACAGAAAGTTTCCCAAAGAGAAAAATACATATGGTACAGTCAGTATGGAAAAGAGTATGGTAGTTCCTAAAAATATTAAAAATAGAACTACCATATGATCCAACAATCCCACTACTGGGTATATCTAAAGGAAATGAAATCAGCGTGTTGAAGAGATATTTGCACTCCCGTGTTCATTGCAGCACTGTTCACAACAGCCGAGTTATGGAGTCAACCTAAGCATCCATCAACAGATGAATGGACAAAGAAAATGCAGTTATATAGACCCAGTGAAATGCTATTCAGTCTTAAAAAATGAGGAAATCCTGTCCCTCGCAACAACACGGATGAACTTGGAGAACTTACTAAGTGAAATAAACCTTGCACAGAAAGACAAATGCTACATGATCTCACTTACGTGTAGAATCTAAAAAAGTCAAATTAAAAAAAAAAGAAGTCAAGCAGAGAATAGAATGGTGGTTACCAGGGGCTGTGGGTAGTGGCAGGAGTGTCGGGGGTGGGGAGGGAAGATGTTGGTCAAAAGGTACAAAGTTTCAGTTAGATAGGAGGGATAAGTTCTGGAGAGCCAAGGTACAGTGTGCTGCATGTAGTTAATAATACTCTATTGTATACTTAAAAATTGCTGAGAGAGTAGGTCTTAAATGTTCTTATCAAAAAAATGGTAAGTTTCTGAGTTGATGGATATGTTAAATGGCTTGATTTAATCATTTTGAAATATATACCTATATCAAAACATCACATTATACACCATTAACATATGCAACTTTTGTCAATTAAAAATGCCCATGAGAGCGGGGTGTGGTGGCTCATGCCTATAATCCCATGACTCAGGAGGCTGAGACAGGAGGGCTGCTTCAGCCCATGTGTTCGAAGTTACAGTGACCTACGACTGGGCCACTGTACTCCAGCCGGGATGACAGAGCAAGACCCTGTCTCTGGAAAAAGAGAAAATGCAACTGACTAATATAGTCATAAAAGTTTAGCTTCATTAGTAATCAAAATCAAAATTAAATGAAATAAAAATTTTCCTTTCCCCAAATGGCAAAAAAGAAAAAGAGATGATACTAAAATGCTATCAAGGGTGTAATAAGAGGGCCACTCACACAGGACGGATGAGAGTAAAATTGGTATGTTGTTTCTTCATAGCAGGCTGGTAATAAAAACATTAAACAATGTGTATGCCCTCTCATTTTAGAAATTCTATGTTAGAAATCCATCCTAAGAAAATAACCAGGGATGTGACCAAAGTTTGAAGTAAATTGTCACAGTATTATTTATAATAGTAATAAATAGGAAACAACCTAAATGTCCAGCAACAGAAGAAAATGATAAACAAATTGTGGTATATTTAGGAAACAGAATATATTAATTATGCAGACGTAAAAATAATATTTTCAAAGAATGTTTAAAAACATGCGATTATGATAAAATGTTAAGTAAAAGAAGGTAGGATACAGGACTGTATAATCATAAAAATAATATTTTTAAAGAATATTTAACAACATGGTTGTGATAAAATGTTAAGTACAAAGGTAAGGTGGAGAATCGACAACTGTATAATCATGACAGTTCGTAGTTGCCTAGTTCTTTCTATATACTGGCGCTGTCAGAACACTTTGTACCTCGTTTAAGCTCACAGCAACCCTCTGCGGCAGATACTATCATTCCAAAGTTACAGATGAGGGAACGGGTACAGAGGGCACTTTGTTCAAGGTCACGGAGCTAGTGTGCAGTAGGGTCAGGTTCAGACCTGGGGGGTGGGGGGTGGAGTCAGGCCCCAGAGACCTTGCTTGTTAAGGGACCCACACAGCCTCTCACCTGTACATAGGAGTGAGCCCCGATTGGGGGAGGGGCGGTGCTGCACACATATGTAGTATTTGGAACATTTTCTGAAATGTTATCAGTGGTTATCTCTGGGTGCCGATTTATATTTTTGTCTTTACCCCTTTCCAGTATTTTCTCAAGTGTTTGCAGAGAGCAGTGCTTTGCTGCGGCCGGGGTTGAGAGGCAGCAGCAGTTTCCCTAAATTACAGATAGAGGGTGGTAGGTGGTAATGCTCGCCGGAGCGTCTCTGTCTGGGGCAGAGGAATGCCCTTGTGGGACAGGGTGACCTCACTGGTCCAGCGTGTGCACACGGGGGCTTTGCCAACCACGGTGGAACTGTCACGCCCGTCTCTCTTCTCCAGCCCTTTCACCCACCTGAGAGAGGGTGTCTGCAGAACATGCGCCCACTCTTCTGGGGAATTGTACACGCGCGAATCTTCGGTGATGAAGACACTTACATTTAAAAAGAATTGGGGTACCTGAGGTCGGAGGTGATCTCTGCTCTCTACTCTTTTTAAAAATTTTAAAAATACCTCTTTGTGCTATTTTTTTTTCTTTTTTACAATGAATTGTTTTCACCTGGGTAGGATAACACACCCTACCGGAGAATATTAAGACTGAAAAAAAAAAAACTCTTGTAAATATACTATCAAATATTTGTTTATTCATTTTTTTTTTTTTTTTGGAGACAGGGTCTTGCTCTGTCACATCCAGGCTGGAGTGCAGTGGCATGATCATAGCTCACTGCAACCTCAAACTCCTAGGCTCAAGCGATCCGCCTGCCTCAGCCTCCCTAGTAGTTGGGACCACAGGCATGTGCCACCACCCCCAGCAAATTTTTTTTATTAATAATCCTTTTTTTATTATAAATTTTGTTTTATAATAAAAAATTACCTTCTCTGGACGAGGTTCTGGAGTCCCAAGAGAGGGGGCCCCAAAAGTTGCCACCCCCAGCTAATTTTTAAGAATTTTTTTGTAATGATGGGGGTCTCACTATGTTGCCCAGTCTGGTCTCAAACTCCTGGCCGCAAAAGTGATCTTCCCACCTTGGAGACCCAAAATGCAGGGATTATAGGCGTGAGCCACCGTGACCAGTACTATCAAATATTGAATAGATTTTGTGTTCAATGACAGCCACTAGCTATTGATTGAATTTACCAAAGGAACTGGACTAGATGCTTCAGGGATCTCTGTTCCGTTCAAGACTCTCTGAGATACCGTTCCTGCCTGCAGGTCACTTTATTAATCTACTTGGGGAAATAGGACACATGAAAAAAACTTTCAAGGCAGCAAATGCCACCTTAGTGGCACCGATGGTGAATGTTTTAGGAGTCTGAGGTGGGAGCAGTCACGAAGCAGCAATCAATCCAGCATCCACGGAGGAAGTGGGTCTCGGGCTGACCCTTGAGAGGCCCCTGTAGTGGTGCAGAGCAGAAGGAACAGAGGTGTGGTGGGACGGTATAAGTGCAGGAGCCCAACTGAAGTAGAGGATTTAACTAACCTGTGACACAGTATGAGGGCCCTTGAATACCAGGCTGGAAAGTTTGCATTATGAACAGTATTGCTCATAATCGCAGAAAATTTTACATGACCTAAACACTCATCCAAGGGATGATGTGTAAATAACTATGGTATTTTATACAAGGTGCAGACAGGATGCACTGAACATTTTGAACAGAAGAGAGACTAGATAACAGCAGGGTTTTGAGGAAGTTAATCAGAATGCAAAAAAAAAAAAGGCGAAATAAATTTATACAACTGTTAAAGCTGATTGCTGACAGGCACCGAGGAGTAGGGCTATTGGTTACATCCAGAGAGCTGGCTGACGAAGGGTGCAGTACCCAGGTATTTACCCCTCTGCGTTCTGAGTTGAACCTCTAATGCGCCTCGCAGACAGCGAAGGCTTCCAGGCTAGCCGGCCAGAACCAGACATCCCCATAGAATCCGCCGATTCTGCAACGAGCCAGATTTATGATTTACAAAATGCTTTAAAAAAACAAATCACAAGTATGCTACTTAAAAGGCTGTCTTAGACATTTTCCACAGAAATATACTGAGTGCTGCCCATTCATGTGCTAACCTGAACAGGAAACTCTATTGCACTAGGGCCTCGCTCCTGTTTCTGGGGAGCAGAGGGTACCATGAAGGCTGATAGTCTCTCACAGATAGCTGGTCACTGGTCCACTCAAACTGTAAAATAGCAAAGGAAGAAAACCATGTGATTAACCACTGAGGGACTGTTTTAGTTACAAACAATGTTTTCTTAGACATCTCCCGGGACGTGCAGTAATTTCTGTTCACAAGCTATGGTAGTTAAAAGACTGCATGATGAAAACATTATCAGATTTTCCCCCTGAGAGGTTCGTTTGAGTGGGGTGCAGGGGGAATGGAGACGGGGAATTCTAGAGGCAAGAAAAAGATTGGGTGAAACAACAGAGTGGAGAAGACCTGTGAGCTTGGCGGAGTTGGGGCTCTTTGGGGGCCTTAGAAGGGATCCAGTGAAGGTTCTGAAACGTGGTAGTGACCTAAAGAAAATAGCATTTTAGCATTTTCCATTTTGTAATAGATAGTTCACAGTTCACAGTTTATAAGGCCCTTTTACATCGTTTTGATATCCATACCACAACCCAGTGTAAATATCTCCTTTCACACATACACTCAGGCTCCGGAGGCAGGTGACCTGCTCAAGGTGGCGTGTAGCCCAGGGGTAACAGCATCGAGACTCCCAGACCAGTGCTTGTCCCCATGGACGTGTTGCTGCTCAGTGTGCAGCACGGAACTTCGTACAAGAAATCAAGTTGCATAAATCATCAGTGTTCCCCAAATGATCACATCATAGGACAGGGCAGGGGACAGAGTTCCTTGGGCAAGGCAGTGGGACCAAACAAAAAAAAAGAGTCGACACTAACTAGGTGACTTTAACTATAACCACAGAATGTAGGACTCACCTGCCGCTATGGTTAGGGCCCAGTATTTTCTCAGACAACGTTTGGGGCGCTAGCTTCCAGGCAGCATTGCGCAGCGGTGCAGGTTGTCGCTCTGCAGGCGGACTGGCTGTATTCACATTCCGCCACACCGCTGCCTAACCCTGTGCTCTGGGGTGTGCTCTGTCCTTTTCTGCCTTAGCTTCCTCATCTGTAACAGGGGGATGATTACATAAACACCCAGGCCTAAGAATTGTTACATGAATTAAAAGAGATAGCCAGATAAAACTCTGGAAAGAGTGCCTGACGTCCGGTAAGCATCAGTAAGTGTGTGCTCTTATTGTTACTGTGGCTTCAAGCGGTGCTGTCACCTGTACGGCATCTTGGGCACAGTTTCTGACCAGGTGGCTCCATCTCCTAGTAACTGACCAATCCCATTGAGTCTTAACAGGAAGGTCTTTGATGCCAACGGCGTGACGGAATTTCCGAACCTCATTACTGGAGACAGTCATCCTATTTGATTTTTAACATTTGTTTTTAAATGTAGTACACGTGCCTGGCAACAGATCAGATAGTACAAAGCAGGTGACAGCGAAAAGGAGGGGCCTCCCCGCTCTCCCTCCTTGAATCCACAACTCAGAGATAACATTTTTTTTTAACAGGTTTTTGTGGTTTCTTCTTATGGTTACCTTCCCAACTCTAGATTATATGTTAGTACCTCTATTTATTCACTTAGAAACTTTAGACGTTACCTTTCAACTCCTCAACATGAAGATTCAGTTTTCATTCCCCCAGCCACCATCCTCTTCCCAGAACTTAATATTTATATTGGTGGTGGGCAGAATTGTAAAGTTCGTCATAAGCACTCTTTTATTTTGTTGGTTTTTTTGAGACAGAGTCTCACTCTGTTGCCCGGGCTAGAGTGCCATGGCGTCAGCCTAGCTCACAGCAACCTCAAACTCCTGGGTTCAAGCGATCCTCCTGCCTCAGCCTCCCGAGTAGCTGGGACTACAGGTATGTGCCACTATGCCCGGCTCATTTTTTTCTATATATATTTTTAGTTGTCCAATTAATTTCTTTCTATTTTTAGTAGAGACGGGGTCTCACTCTTGCTCAGGTTGGTCTCAAACTCCGGACCTTGAGCAATCCTCCTGCCTCGGCCTCCCAGAGTGCTAGGATTACAGGCGTGAGCCACCATGCCCGGCCATCATTGTAAGCACTCTTTTGTGATTCTCTGCACGTTCCATTTTTATAGCAACCCCTTCTTGTTGCATGGGTACAGGAGAGCTGGGGACTCATGGTTAGGCCTGTGGGGCTCTCAGTGTGGTGTCCCCACCTCCCTGTGCCTGGGCCTGCCGTGGGGTCCTTCGTTTGCCTGGTGAGCCCCGGCTGTCTGCTCCTGTGTAAGACGGGAAGAGTGGGGAACTGGTGAGGGTTTGTGGGAACAAGAGTGACTTTATTTTTAAACACTAATCCTCCTGACTAACCCCGAGTCTGGGAATGCCTCCAGAATGTCTAACTGATGTATTACTTTTTACACAGGAAAACCTATTCACTGTAAGTTTCAACTTTCCTCCAAAACAACTCTTGATGCCGCTGCACTGTGACGCCAGCAGCGTTCTCAGTCCCGATCGCATTCCTTCCAGAGCGCATACCTTCCCCCAGACACTAGCCCCGGTCTGGGGAGGGGGTTGCGGTGTGGAGATCTACTTGTTTTGTGGCTGCCCAAGACCACGCTTCTGTCTGCAAGTCCCCCTAATAAATTATCTCTACCAACAACCTGCATTGGCCTGCCTCCTTCTGTGGATTCTCGGCTTCTTCAGCATTTGGGGGTCGTTTTGCATATACGACCCTTTCACAGAACAAGCCCCCAGGAAACCAAAGCATGGGCCAGGGGAAAGAAGCTCTGCAGGGGCAGTCCAGGGGTGGCCGTCTTCATCTGTGGGGGCGGTGCTGCCTGTGGAGCACCGCGTGAGTATGGGACACCCCGAAAATGCTTGATGGTCTAGAAGGCCTGTTAGTAGAAAGCCGTATGACTTACATGGTACGACTTACCGTTGCCAAGCAGGGACAACAGTGAGTTTGCCACTGTTATGGGCTGTGCAGGTGGCCACGAATGCACAGGTAGAGGCCAAGGCGAATGTAAATAAGTGAGAGGGAGAATCGCAATTAGAAAGGGATAAAGGTCTTCCACGTCTGTGTTAGTGTGTGGTTTGGCGGGTAAGTTTGCAATTCAGGAGACACCGTTGGAAACCTTACCTTGCCACTTTGCACGTCGTCGGGGAAGGAAAAGGCTGCACCAGCCCAAGGTATGGGCTGTCCTTGCCAAGCCAGCCTGGAATGCAAATACCTGGGATGTTGGGAAGAAACGAATGAATCCAATGACTACATAGAGGTGATCTTGGAGGAAGAAGAAAAGGATCCTCCCCTTTTGAAAGTGAGACTGCTCATACAGTGGAAAGTAAAAGCCCAATACACGCAGCCCTTGGCAGCATTACTGGTCATAGCAAACACTTTTAAACAGCCTCCAAGAGAAAGCTTAGCCACGTGGATGGTGTGGCTATGGGATACTGGTGGGGGTGGCTTTTCCCTAGCAGGGAGTAAAGCTGAACAAATGAAACACAGTGCCCCCGGGAGTGGCAGGGCCCCCTCCCATCCCCCTCGAACCCCCTTGTGGGACCACATGTGCATCATGTGGGAGGCGCCACAGCTGATCTAGGAGAGACGGGAAGGGGAAGAGATAAGGTCCAACTGGTCACTAAAGAAAAAGAAAAAAAGAGAAACAAAGTCAGTTGGACCAAAAAAGGGAGGTCGTAAGGGCCCAGTAACAGTGAAAACGGGTCTCGCTCTCAGGGGCCGGATGGAAGGGTCGTTCCCCAGGCCTGCCTCAGCTATTGTCCTGGCCTCCACTTTACAAAAGTGTCACATGTACCTGCAACAACATAGTGCCCTCTCTACGAGCCAAAGTAACCCCTATGTACGGATGACAGCAGCTGCCCAACTGCAGACAGGTGCCATCCGGTTTGAGATGGGAATGCAACCAGGCAGTCGATGGGCACAACTCCGAGCCACATGGCTGGTTTGCACCCACGAGTCATAGCCTGTAGTTCTCTGAACAGACAGTTGGGCAGTGTCTAAGGGTCTTACAACTTGGCTTGCCCAGTGAGCCCAAGATGACTGGCGTGTGCTTTAAAAAGCCTTATAGGGAGAACTGGGATGTGGAGAGGCATTTGGGAGAGGACACAAGAACCCAGCATGAGCCTAATTGTGTGTCATGTTTTAGCACGTCCCTCAGATTCGCCCCCTGGTAACGTGGCTTCTGATACCCTAGACAAAACTGCAATGCCGGCTCCCTTGCAGTCATCGGGGCTAACTAGGCGCATAAACACAGCGGCGCTGCAGCGCATACGTGGGAAGTGGGACTGCCCCTGTGCCATGCAGATTTAGGGGTGGCAGTAACAGACTTGCTTAGTTTGCTCCCACCTGCGCCCCTGCTACACCCCACATATATAAGACAGCTGCCCCTGTGAGAGACTGGCAGACAGACTACATCGGACCCTGCCAGTAAGCTTGGGACAGAAGCATGCACTAACGTGCAGATACTGCCATTGAGTGTCGCAGGCCTTACTTTGCAAAAGGGCAAACCAAAGAGCCACCATCAAGGGCTTGGAACAACGCAGTGTCATGCATGTATGGCCACCCTCGACGCATGGGTAGTGACCAAGGCATGCACTTCACTGGACATTATGTCCAAGTTTGGGCACATGAAGGCATATGGATTGGAGATTTCATTTACCATATAATCCCCAAGAGGCAGGGTTGATTTAAAGAAAAAATCAACATTTTAAAGACACAACTGCGAGCACTTTTACAATCCAATACCTTGCATGGGTGGGCGAAGATTTTGCCTCAAGCCATGAAAAACATGAATTTGGTTAAAATGAATATGGGGCTGGCACCACACCAACGGCTTGGGACCACCATAGAGGAAGGTCCATTAACCACAGTTGTAAAAAAAGTCCAACCAGACGCATTTCTACTGGAGCTGATAAAAAGCCAACAGCAAATATTATTTAGGATTCCCAAGACCTCGAGCCACGGGAGGGGACACTTGAATAGAGGTTGGACTGGAACTTCCCCCAGGTTGGGTAGGGTATTTCCTGCCAGAGAGTGAGGAATCCCCTGGCCAGCTAATGTGGTCTCTGCTCATCCTATTGGAGTCTGGGCCAAAATGCTCCGCATATCACTACGGTGAAATACCGCCCCTTTTAAAGGACACTCTGGTTACCCTTTTGTGTTTTCTTGCTTGTTTTTGGTCTTCTTTTTTTGAGGAGGGGGTTGTCTGTTGGTTGGTTGGTTTTTGGAGACAGGGTCTCACTTTCTTGCCAGGACATGAGGACAACGGCATGATCATAGCTCACTGCAACCTCAAACTCCTGACCTCAAGCGATCCTCCTGCTTCAGCCTCCCGAGTAGCTGGGACTACAGGAACACCACCACGCCTGGCTAATTTTTCTATTTTTAGTAGAGATGGGGTCTGACTCTTGCTCAGGCTGGTCTCGAACTTCTGACCTCAAGTGATCCTCCCGCTTCGGTGAGGCGTGGCCATGCGGCTGAGCCAGACCTGAGCAGAAGCAAACCCAGGCGCCGGGAGCCGGAGCGCAGGCAGGGAGGGCAGTGGGACAGCCCTGGCGCAGGTACAGAGGGAGGAGCGGTGGTCAGGGTGCCCAGATGCCAGCGTGAACATTCACGCCCCAGATTCAAGCCAGGAGGCTCTTTAAACTTCCCGTCATGTGTCACCAGGTGGTGCTCCAAAAGTCCTAATCAGAGGACAGCACCTCCCTTGCCTGTGCTGTATAACATATCTGTTTCCCATACCATTCCCACATAGCACTTTATCATTTTTATTGATTTGTCTTCATTTAATACACGTAGAAACTAGAGAAGCACATCTTCCATTAAAAAATTCGCATTCCTTTAATTGCCCTGGAGGCTGTGCATTTTTCTCTCTGCTGATTTACTCTGCCAATAAACATGTGATCCTACCAGGAGCATGTTTTACTTGTGTAATCAACCAAAATAAATTTTTTTTTTTTGAGACAGAGTCTCACTCTGTTGCCCGGGCTACAGTGCCATGGCGTCAGCCTAGCTCACAGCAACCTCAAACTCCTGGGCTCAAGCCTCCCGAGTAGCTGGGACTACAGGCATGCGCCACCATGCCCGGCTAATTTTTTCTATATATTTTTAGTTGGCCGATTAATTTCTTTCTATTTTTAGTAGAGATGGGGTCTCGCTCCTGCTCAGGCTGGTTTCGAACTCCTGACCTTGAGTGATCTGCCCACCTCGGCCTCCCAGAGTGGTAGGATTACAGGCGTGAGCCACCGCACCCGGCCAAATTTTTTCTATATAATTTTAGTTGGCCAATTAATTTTTTTCTATTTTTAGTAGAGACGGGGTCTCGCTCTTGCTCAGGCTGGTTTCAAACTCCTAACCTTGAGCGATCCTCCTACCTTGGCCTCCCAGAGTGCTACTAGG
>CAUYPO010116703.1:0-35678 GCA_963574435.1 Cheirogaleus major
CCTGTAGTCCCAGCTACTCGGGAGGCTGAGGCAGGAGGATCGCTTGAGCCCAGGAGTTTGAGGTTGCTGTGAGCTAGGCTGATGCCATGGCACTCTAGCCTGGACAACAGAGTGAGACTCTGTCTCAGAAAAAAAAAAAGAAAAGAAAAAGAAACTACACAAACCGCTTGGTTAAGCATTTATAAATCCAAGCATTTATTTCTTTAACAAACCGAGTGGCTAAATAAGCCTAGAAAAGTAAGTGACCTGAATCCCCAGAACTGGTCTGTCTCTCTCTCTGCCTCCACTGCCACCAGGTGTCCTCTGCTTGCTGACATTCAGATGTTTCTTGAAGAGAGCAAGTCAAGGAGCCTTCAGGTTGAGCCTTGGAAGCGGCTCTGTGATTGGTGGCCGTCCTTGCTTTTACTCCCTGGCTCTCTGAGGGAGTGGTCCAGGCAACAGTATTTCTTACCAGCATCCTTCCAGATGAAATGCTTGGCACACTGCTTCTCACTTGTCGCCTTATGCTTTTCAGCCGTGGGCGAGGTAGACAAAACATTTCATTTGTGCTCTCACATTTCAGAAGTCACTGCAGGTCAAAAGCAGGTCACATGAGGTCACAATGGGTGGTACAACTCTGAGCAGGAAGCTTCCTTTACAAAGCTCAGCAAACTCATCTAGAACACGATGCCCATATCAAGAAAGCTAGAACTTTCCAGAAACCCTGTGTACATGTCTCATTGCCAGACTGGGTCAGATGGCGACTATTGCAGGGGGGTCTGGCAAAACAAGTATTTAGCTGAAGACATGCCCGCTACTAGCTGCAAGGAATTCTTGGAATTTTATCTGAGGGCATGGCTGTTGCTAGCCCCAGGAGACTCTGGGAAAGTGACTAATTTTAGCTGGGTATATGGCTCTCTAGCTGCAGTGGATTCTGGGAAAATGAGTGGAGCACATGGCTACAATCAGCTGCAGTGAATCTGAGGAAGTGAATATTTCTAGCTGTGGACATGGCTTTCAGTAGCTGTAAAGGCTTCTGGGAAAAGGAATATTTTTAGCTAGTAATATGGCTGTCTCCAGCTGCAAAGGATCCTGGGAAGCTGAATATTTTTAGCTGGGCACACATGGCCTCCTCTAGCTTCAAGGGATTCTGGGAAAGTAAATATTGTTTTACCTAGGCCCGTTCATCCTAGCTGCAAGGGATTCTGGGAAGGTATCTGTGTGGCTGCTGACATGGCCACACCTAGCCGCAAGGGATTTTGGGAAGGTGATTGGTTTTGTGGGACTTGCTGTCTGGAAATTAAACAAAATGGGGCCTCTGTAGGCGAGGAAGAAGGAGGTACGGGTGTGTGCCCCAGCTGGGTCGTGTGCCCACAGGGGACGAGGAGGAAGAGGAGGACGGGTCCCGGGAGGAGCGGCTGCCGTCGTGCTTCGACTACGTGATGCACTTCTTGACGGTGTTCTGGAAGGTGCTGTTTGCCTGCGTGCCCCCCACCGAGTACTGCCATGGCTGGGCCTGCTTCGGTGTCTGCATCCTGGTCATCGGCCTGCTCACTGCCCTCATCGGGGACCTCGCTTCCCACTTTGGCTGCACCGTCGGCCTCAAGGACTCTGTCAACGCTGTTGTCTTTGTGGCGCTGGGCACCTCCATCCCCGGTAACACCCTGGGAGGCTGCTTGTTGGGGGCGGGGGTCTCACAGAAGCCTGGCGGGGACAGTGCAAGGGAAAGATGCTGCAGACACAGAGCAGTGGAGACATGCAGGCCTCAGGCAGTGGGTCCCCAAGAAACAGAAGCGAGGCAGCGGGTCCCCTAGATACGAGGTGTGACCTGAACCCCCCCCCAACAAGTGACCAGGTGGAATGTCCCACAGAATTAAAGCATTGGGAAAAGGGAGAAACCAGACAATGGATTCCACAGAAAGAAGGTGGCTGGGCATTGAAGAGACAGGTGTCGAGAGAGGGGTCCCCTAGAAAGAAGGTGGGGACATCATAGAAACCACTCAGTACAGTCCACAGAAACAAGATGTTGAAACCAGACAGAAGATTCCATAGAACTGTGGCGGCAGGCGGGACCAGAGCCAGGGCCCCGAGTCTCAGAGGCTTGATTAAGTGCAAACCAGATGTTAGACGAGGGGGTGCCACAGAAATAAGCTGGCGGGGCCTCCGAGGCCATAGGGTGTGTCCCGTCGAAACACAACGGCTATGATTCCCTCTTCCCACATAAGCCCAGGGAGGGTCCCTTAGAAAAAAGGTGGCAAGACTGAAATTCTTGCAGGAGTGGGAAGAACAGGTGTGTGCGTGTGGGTGAAACCTTTGTTTTCCCTGTCAATGCGCTCACCAGTCTGATGGTGGCTCTGTAGGCCCAGAAAGCAGGCAGTGGGGTGGGGCGTCTCACCTGCGGCTTTCTGACGCCTGCCCCCCATACCGGAGACTTGAGTTTGCAAGATGTTCAGGATTTGAAGAGGCCACAAACACCGGGCTGCGCGCCTGTTAGAACCCAGTGCGGGGACCGACAGGAAAGGGGTGCGAGTGGATGCGTCTGGCACTTGTTTTTGTCCAGCCGGGTGGCTGGGGTCATGGAATCGGACAGCGATTCCCATCAGAAGCAGGCAGCGGGTCCCGCAGAATGCAGGTGGCGGGTTCCACAAAAACCGGGCACGGAGTCCAACAGAAGGCAGGCAGCGGGTCGCATCGAAAGCAGGCAGCAAGTCTCATAAAAAGTAGACGGCAGGCCCCCTAAAATGTAGACAATGGGTCCCAAAGGAAGCAGGCTGCGGGTTCCCAAGGAAGAGGCCGAGGGTCCCCTAGAAAACAGACGGTGGATTCCGCTCAGGGCAGGCAGGTCCCTCGGAGAGCCAGCAGCGGGGCGGGGCGGGCAGGCCGAGAGGTGGCGACGGACCCTGCCTCCTGCGTGGGGTCAGGGGCCTCCGGCCCACACTGCACGCACGGAGCTCCGGGAGTGGGAGGTGACCCGCAGAAACTGAGGTCCTAGGGACAGCAGGCGACGGGCGCCAAGAGATGCCATCCGCGTAGGTGGCGCGCGGACCCGTCCGACTCGCGCGTCTCTGTCCCCAACAGACACGTTTGCCAGCAAGGTGGCGGCGCTGCAAGACCAGTGCGCGGACGCGTCCATCGGCAACGTGACCGGCTCCAACGCGGTGAACGTGTTCCTGGGCCTGGGCGTGGCCTGGTCGGTGGCCGCCGTGTACTGGGCGGTGCAGGGCCGCCCCTTCGAGGTGCGCACCGGCACGCTGGCCTTCTCCGTCACGCTCTTCACCGTCTTCGCCTTCGTGGGCATCGCCGTGCTGCTGTACCGGCGCCGGCCGCACATCGGCGGCGAGCTGGGCGGCCCGCGCGGACCCAAGCTCGCCACCACCGCGCTCTTCCTGGGCCTCTGGCTCCTCTACATCCTCTTCGCCAGCCTCGAGGCGTACTGCCACATCCGGGGCTTCTAGGGCCTCGAAAGGACTCGGCCGCCCCCGCCCCCGGGGAGGGGTGGCGGGGACTGGGCTGCACCTGCTCTTGGACCTTCGGCTCCTTTGCCCTCCCGACTCAGCCTCCTGTCCTGGGACTCAGCCTGTCTCTCCTGGGGTCCGATCTCCCCGGTCCTTTGTCCCCAGTAGCTCAGCCTCCCCCCCCTCCCCGCGCCAGGAGCCTCCCCAGCTCCTCCTCTGGGGAACACTGCCCCAGCTCGCCCCTGTTAGTCACCATCTGCCCACCGCCAGGCGGGACTGCCCCAGTGACCGTCCTTCTAGGGAATTCAAGGTCTTTCTCCCCAGACACCCAGCCTGGCTCTGTTTCCCTTCCCCGTGCCCCAGGGCCTCAGCACTCGCCCTCCCTGGGGACCCTCGGAAGGAGGCTGATCTAGCCGAGGACGTCCTAGATCTCGGCCCTTACGCGCAGCCCTCGGGAGTCGCGCTCAGCCCCAGCAGCGAGGAACTGGTGCGCGTGACGAGAGCGCGCACCTTTCCTGCTTTCTCCGCCCAGGCTCTTGGGAGGACGCTCATTCCGGAGGCTTTGGAGAAGGGAGGGGAGAAGTTTGGGGTTAAAGTCCCAAAGCTTAGCTGGAGGAGGCACATTTGGAACCTGCAACTTCTCACATTCCAGCGCCCCCACTCACCCTCCACTACCTCTGAGAGCCCAGCCACGCCTTGGAGGGAGGGGCCTGTGTGTGTATATAGTGTGTTTGGGGGAGGGGGGACGTGGGAGGGTGCATGTCTTGGGGAAGGGGGGTGACAGACTTAACTTTTGAGAGGGCAGCGGACTCCCTCAACCATGAGAACCGGCTTGGGGAGGAGGCCTGAAGTCAAAGGAAGTCCAGCTGATCTCCCCTGACAATCTAGAAGGTTCATTTTGCCCTCAGTGCCAGCCAATCCGGGCAGGACCCTCGAAGAGGAGACCGAGGGTCCCAGAGGACCAATGCTACAAGCCAGCAAATGCTGCCACATCTCTGCCTGATGGGGGGTGGGGTGGGGGTGGGAGGGTGGGATTGGGCTAAGGGATCTGGGTGGGCATTTTTAACTTTGGAGGCCACCCATCTGTTGGTAGGCCATCTGCATTTTCTTATTGTTGATGTTTCCTGCCCAAAGGACACACCTGGGGTGTGGGGAGTGCCACTCACTCCTTGGGCCCCCAAGATGACCCTGCTACCCTCATACCACCTGCTTCCCAAAGGTTTTTAGCATTCTAACATCCTGTCGTGGATCGCATCAGCCCCAATATTCCAGACCCGTTACCCACTTCCCTTTTCTTCTCCAGCTCATCAGCATCAGTCGCTGTCGCTCTTCTGTGATTTATGTAAAAGTTGCCATAAAACTTTGAAATTCTGCCTGAAAACAGTCATCCAGTGGGAAGTTGGGATTCAGGGCTAAGGTCTCTGGCAGATTTGGTCAACTGTGAAACCAGGTAACCTGGGTTTTTGCGGGGCCCCTAGTGTTCTACGGGACACACCCACATCTACCAACTGCACAAAAGGTCCACGGTGGGATTCCACTAGCCACGCCCCCACCATCAGCGCTGGGATTCCACTAGCCACGCCCCCACCACCAACCTAGGGATTCCACTAGCCACGCCCCCCACCAACCTGGGGATTCCACTAGCCACGCCCCCACCACCAACCTGGGGCTTCCACTAGCCACACCCCAACTTATCTGCCACAATCTAGTCCTCTTCGTAGGGAATCCTGGGAACACAAAAGTGAAGGACCCTAATTTGCCTGAGCCGGAGAGCTGGGGCTGATGGGGTTTCCCGAATAAAGCAAGTCACTTGCTCAGATCCTGAAATAGAAGGGGTGTGTATGTGTGTGTGTGAACGTGTGTGTTGCTCCAGATAAACGGCACAGTCTACGGAAAGGTGTGCAGACTTGTGAGATAATGGTTTTCTCAGAGACCTGCAAGTGGCTGGCGTGAGCACAGTATAGGGTGTGGGGCGCAGAGAGAACTTAAGAGGACCAATTATAGGGGAATGGACGGGGCTGGAGAGGGGGTTCGGGGAGAGCGTGCTGGCAGGAAAGAGGTGGCGCATTCATTCGAATGGAGCAGCCGGGGCTACTGAGCAGCGGGCTGGGTTAGGGGAGACGAGGGAAGGTGCAGCTCCCCAGGCCTAGCAGCAGGGGGAGCAGTTACCGCACCTAGGCTTGAAGGGGTGCGCAGAGGTGCCCGAGGCCCGAGACACCCGCAGCGGCGGCTACAGTGTAGAAGAGAATCGCCACCCCGCGCCCCACCCTCGTCGCCTCCCACCCGCCAGTCTCCAGCTGCCGCCTCCCACTGGCTGAACCCAACCCGAAGCCAGAGGTCAAGGGAGGCAGTAGGTGCTGGAGCACCCAGGTCAGGCTGGGGGCGGGGAGGGGGCACAGAGCAGGAAGGGGAAGGGCGGAGGGGGATCTGGGGATCTGGGGAGGGGTGTGCAAGGCGGGGCACTTCCAGCACAGAGAGCGAGGGCTCTCCCAGGCTCGGGCAACCGAGGTGGGATAAGTGGAAGGACAGGTTCGGAGAAGGTGCTGGACGGAGGTGGGTGCGTGCTGAGGCTGAGATGCTATGTGACATCCGGAGATGCCAAGGAGGGGAGACACCTGGGGGGGCGCCTGGAGCTCAGGAGAGGGGGCCGGACTTGGAAGAGGTTTGGGAGCATGTAGGGTGAGGAGGGGCATAAGCGGTGCCTTGAGGCACCCCGACACTTCCGGGGCACAAGGGAGATGGGAGACCCGTAGATGGAGAAGCCAGAGAAGTGGGAGGGGAACCAGGAGAAGTTTCCAGAATGAGGGCGTGGTCCCCGTGCGGGAGAGGGAGGTGAAGACTAAGACGCGCCTGTGGCTCGAGGCCCGAGGCCCGGATGAGCAGTCTGGCCGAGGGGGTGCGGGCGGAAGGGCCGACCTAGAGTGCGCAGGGAGTGGAGCGGGGCAAGTGAGGCAGAGCATGTAGACTTCTCTTTGGAGAGCCCGGATGTGAGGGACAGGGACGGGATTGCTGGGGGAAGCGCAGGAGGGCATTGGCTGTGCTGGGGCACAGGGAGCAGGTGAGGGACTGAAGGCACGAGGACCAGGTGGGCCGCAGCTGCAGTGACAGAGAACACCCGATGCTGGCACTGTGCTGGCCCCCCACGCAGTCTCCCGAAATCCACCACCAACTCTACGAATCACCCGCCTTCTACAGAAGAGGAAACTGAGGCTCAGGGAGGTGAAAGTCTCACGGCTTGGAAGGGCAGAGATGGGGGAGGATGAGGTCCCAGGTGCAGAATGGGACGAGGGACACCTTCGTATTAACAGGGGCAAACAGCGGAGTGGGCAACGAGGCAGGCAAACAGCGAATCTGGGAGCAGGAGGATGAGTAGTAGGGTCTCAGCTTCCAAGAGGGACATATTGGGAGCTTGGGACTTGGAAAAGACAAGGAACATCACAAATGTCCCTTCTTCCCACCCCAAAGGTTATGATGCTCACCTGGACGCAGAGTTCCATGCTCCGCGGTGATTGAAATTGTCGTGGGAGGTGGCACAGCATAACGACTGGCTTTCTCTGTGCCTCAGTTCCCTCATGTGGAAAGCGGGGGTGATAATGATGCTAACGGAATCTGTTTCACAGGGCTGTTGTGAAGATCAAATGAATATATCAGAATAGCACCTGGCATATAGTATGAACTCAATAAATGGAAATAGTTATACTTTCCAGATACGCCCGGCTTCCTTCCTCACTCTCAGATTCTGTCTGTCTGTCTGTCTCTCACACACATACACATACAGCACAACTGCTGTCCTGGAACAGTCTCAAAAGCACAGAAAAATGCACAATTCCCACAAACCCTCTTTGCTACCTGATTGCATTTGATGAATTAACCAAAAACCCAAGGGAGAAGAAATGGAGGCAGGGTCCTTCCTGTCCCTCCAGCCCCTGGAATTCTTTTGTCGTTGTTGTTTTGAGACTCCCTCTGTTGCCTGCGGTGGAATGCAATGGTGTCATCATAGCTCACTGCAGCCTCGAACTCCTGGGCTCAAGCGATCCTCCTGCTTCAGCCTCCCAAGCAGCTGGGACTACAGGTGCACCACCATGCCTGGCTAATTTTTCTACTTTATTGTAGAGATAGGGTTTTGCTCGTGCGCAGGCTGGTCTAGAACTCCTGGCCTCAAGCGATCCTCCTACTTTGACCTCCCAAAGTGCTAGTGGCATGAGCCGCTGTGCCTGGCCCTGATATTTTTATTAATAGTAGTTAGATATGGGTTTAGATGTGAATAAAAGGGATCTAAAATAATAGTGGCTTGAATAAAATAAGGGTTTCTTTCTCTCTTGTGTAACAGTCCTGGTCTGGTACAGCAACTCTGTTTCATGAGGGCAAAGATCCAGCTCTCTTCTGTCTTGCTTCTCTGACATGGCTAGAGTGTAGCCCTCATCCGCCTAGCCCAGGATGGCTGACCTCCATGGTATCATTCTAACCAGGAGGATGGATGAAGGCGACAAAGGGAAAAGGAGGGCCAGGGTCCACCTTCTCCTTCAGGCTTCTACCCAAGAGTTCTACACATCACTTCCTTCTCCACCTCAGTGACCAGACCTGAGTCCCATGGCCACATTTAGCTGCAAGAGGAGTTGAAAAGTATAGGGTGTTTTTTCTGAATCATCATGCCAAACATCATAGAGAATTTTCAAGGAAAAGTGGGAGAATGGATGTTGAGGGACAATTAATAGCCTCTTCTGCTGAAAGAATTGAGAGAACACAGAGCTGCTGCCCATCAGGTGATGGGGACTGCGTGGAACTGCCCCTGACATCAGCGCCAGAGGGTCTCAGAATCTTTGCCCCATCTGTGTGAAGATCAAGGGTGCAAGCTGGAGTGTCAGATTGACCAAACTTCTTGGTCCATGTGCCCACGGCCTAGAAGAAGACGCATTTGGCCGTTTTGGCTTCTTCAGTGAGATTTGGAGTTCCATGTTTACTAAGGTCCACACAGTAGTGAATTCCCCACACATAGGAAGCCAAACATTCACCTCCACCAATGCCCACGTCTCTCTCTGAGCCACAGCTTTCTCATCCATAAAATGAGGATAAGCAAAGCACCTACCTTCTAGGTGTGTTGTGATGATTAACTGAGATGATCCATGTAACAACCGCTGCACAGTGAAGGCTTCCTATCATCATCATTGCCATCATCATCATCATCACCACTGTCAAATTCAGCATCATCACCATCGTCATCACCACCATCACCATTATCATCACCACCATCATCACCACTGTCAACATCATCATCATCACCACCATCACCATTATCATCCTCACTATCATCAATATCACCACCACCACCATCACCACTACCACCATCCCCACTGTCAACATCATCATCATCACCATCGTCATCACCACCATCACCATTATCATCACCACCATCATCACCACTGTCAACATCATCACCATCGTCATCACCACCATCACCATTATCATCACCACCATCGTCACCACTGTCAACATCATCATCACCATCGTCATCACCACCATCACCATTATCATCACCACCATCATCACCACTGTCATCATCATCACCACCATCGTCATCACCACCATCACCATTATCATCACCACCATCATCACCACTGTCATCATCATCACCATCGTCACCACCATCACCATTATCATCACCACCATCATCACCACTGTCAACATCATCATCATCACCACCATCACCATTATCATCATCACCATCGTCACCACTGTCATCATCATCACCATCGTCATCACCACCATCACCATTATCATCATCACCATCATCACCACTGTCATCATCATCACCATCATCGTCATCACCACCATCACCATTATCATCACCACCATCATCACCACTGTCATCATCATCATCACCATCGTCATCACCACCATCACCATTATCATCACCACCATCATCACCACTGTCAACATCATCATCACCACCATCACCATTATCATCACCACCATCATCACCACTGTCAACATCATCATCATCATCATCATCGTCATCACCACCATCACCATTATCATCATCATCATCACCACTGTCAACATCATCATCATCACCGTCATCATCACCATCACCACTACCACCATCACCACTGTCAACATCATCATCATTGTCACCATCATCATTACTGTCAACATCACCATCACCATCATCACCACTATCATCCTCACCACCATCATCACCATCACTGTTGCCACCATCAGCATCACTATCTTCACCATCATTATCATCATCACCATCGCCACTGTCATCATCCCCACCACCATCACCATGGCTACCATCAGCGTATCACCACCATCCCCACCACAACCAACATGAGCTTCACCAGCACCCCCTACCCTCACCTTCCCCCTCATTTACATTAGTTAAGTTAATGCCGGCTGTGGTATAGATAAACTCACAGTTCTCCATGGCTTAACATAATCAAAGTTTACTTTGGACTCATACTGCGGCAGCCTTCCATGAGACTTTGCCTCCGGCAGGTCCCTGGAATACTCTCCATCTGGCCAACAGATGGGGGCAAAAGTGGCGAAGAAGGTGCACCCACTTCTTAACCCCATCGGCCACATCACTGTGGCTCACATGACACTGGCTGGAACTGATCACACAGCCTAAACCAGATGCGCGGGTCTGGGATGTAGTCTGTGCAAGGGAAACACGAATATTTGGTGGCCGGCTGGCTGTCTCTGCCACATAATAAGAGAACAGGACGACCCAGGAGAAGTTGGGGCTCGGGTCTTTTTCTCCAAACCCAGTGCCTTCTGTCACGTTGGCCCTTGGAAACTTGCCCCATGTCCATCAACTGCTTCTTCCAATTCAGTCTGGATCCCCGAACCCTCCCCAGACTCTGGAACCCACATTTCTTCAGCCTCATCTTTCCAAACAGTCCCCCCAGGTCCTTAGCCTGTTTTCTCCAAATAAAGCTTCAGTTTAAGATCCCCCCACCTACCTCCCCCAATTTCCTACCCTTTGCACACCTTTCCCCAACGCTCCAAGCATCCTCATTGCCCCCAAGATGCTCCAGATTCCCTTTTCTGAAAGGGACTCGCCCCCTTTTCTGAAAAGTTGTCTATTTCTACACAACAAAGCACCCCCAAACTTAGTGGCTTAAAAGAACAATGTATTATTATCATCTATGATGGTTCCGTAGGTGGGCTTGGCTCACGTAGGCCCTGGGGGTTGACTCGGGCAGTCTTTGCTTGGGGTCTGTCCCACGTTTGCAGTCAGATGTCCGCAGGGGCTACGGTGGCGTAAAGGCTCAGCCGGGCTGCGTGTGCAGCGTCACTCACTCCCAAGGCTGCCAGCTGACACGGGCTGTCACTGAAAGCTGAGCTGGTGCTGTTGATGGAGCCGTGTCTCTTGTGATCATTTCCATCTCTCTTTCTTTGCTTCTTGTCCCTGCACTCTTGTCTCCCCTGTGTTTCCAGAAGTCTCTACATCTCTTTCCACCCTGTCTTCTCCATTTTGCTAACCCCACCCCCACTTCTCTCTCCCTCTCTTTGTATCTCTTTGTTTCCAAATGTGTGTGTGTGGAGCATTTTCTATTGCTGAGCGACAAACTGCGCCCCTGAAACTTGGGGGCTGAAAACGACGGTGTGTTATTGTCCACAGTGCCTCATGTGGATGCAGTGGCCCTTCTGCTTCATGTGGCGCCGGCTGAGGTCACGCGTGTGGCCGTGTGCATTTCGGAGCTTGGCTGGGGCTAAAACGTGCAAGATGCCCTGGCTCGTGCTGGCAGTGGGTGCCGCCTGCGGGCTGGGGGGGCTTCAGTTCCCCATGCCACCCCCCTCCCACGATAGGCTAGACCAACATGGGGACCAGGTGCCTAAGGTCGCCTCTACCACATTCTGTTGGTCAAAGCAAGTCACAAGATTCAAAGGGAAGGGAAATAGATGTCATCTCTGTGAGGAGACGTGTGCATGGAGTGGGAGAGGAATTGTCAGTGGTCACTCCTGGCAGCCCGAATAATAGCTCCCCGGAAAGTGTCCACTTCCTAATCCCCAGCACCTGTTCACCAGAATGTGTTACCTTATGTGACAAGAAAGGACTTTGCAGATGTGATTAAGTTAAGGATCTTCAGGTGGGGAGAGTATCCTGGTTTATCTAAGTTGGCCCTAAATGCATTCCCAGGCACTTCCATAAGAGGGAACTAGAGAGAGATTTTACTATGCTGGCCTTGAAGACTGGAGTGATTCGGCCACAAGCCAAGGGATGCCAGCAGCCACCACCAGCATCCGGCAGAGGCAAAGCACCGATTCTCAGCTGAAACCTCCGCAGGGAGTGTGACCGTGCTGACAGCCTGTTTCCAGCCCTGTGAGGTGGATTTTGGACTTTTGGCTTCCAGAACTGCGAGACAAGAGAGAAAAAAATTGTGTTTAGTATTAACACTAAGTTTGCTCATTTGTCACAGCAGCCACCAGAAACTAGTATGGCATCTTTGGAGATGATGCACCGCCATCTCTTGTCTTAGTTTCTATGTATCTTGACATCTTGACTCTTTTTTAAAAATTGTAGCAAAAATACACATAACATGCAATTGACCATTTTAACCACGTAGCGTACAGTTCAGTGGCATTTAGTACATTCAGAGTATCACGCAACCATCGCCGCTATCTTGTTCCAGAACGTTGTCATCACCCCAAAGGAAAATCCCATAGCCATCAGCGGTCACACCCCATCCTCCCTCTCTGCCCCATCCTCCCTCTCCGCCCCTCCCCCCCGCCCGTCCCTGGCAACCACTAGTCCCCTTCTGTCCCTATGAACATGTCATATAAATGGAATCAAATAATATGTGGCCTTTTGTGTCTGGCTTCTCTCACTGGGCACCGTGTATTCAAGGTCCACACGCATTGTGACATGTGGCAGTCAGTGCTTTGTTCCTTTTTATGAATGAATCCCCATAGAATGAGTGCCCACTGTAGGGACAGGCCCTGTTTTGTTTATCTACCCATCGGTCGTGAACTCTTCTATTGCTTTCAGCAGTTTAGGGTTGGGAGGTGCGTTAGGGTTCTCCAGGGAAACAGAGGCTGGAGGTCAAGTTCAAAAGCCACCTGCAGGCGGAATTCCTTCCTCCTGGAGAGACTCACTCTCCTCTTCTTAAGGCTTTCAACCGACTGCACAAGGCCTCAGTCCCAATAATGCAACTGGGTCGCTCACAGCAGCATCTAGGCGGGTTCTGAACAAACTGCCGGGCACCGCCGACAAGCACATGTGTCATTAGCCACCACAAGAGGCATCTCTGTTCCCCCTGCATCCTCTCTCTGCCCACCGCCAAGTCCATGTCCCCACCGGCCACTGTCTTAGGCTGATCGCCACAGAAGCCAGCCCAGGCCGGGGTCTTGGAGGCAAGGGTCTTGTTTGGGAGGTGACCGAGGAGACACTGGAGGGTGACAGGGAAGGGAAGGAGGCCATTCAAGGCTGTGTTGATGAGCAGGTCCCCCTGTGGGCAGTGGGTTCTCAGTCTCGCTGGGAGCTCTCCGAGACTGTGCAGAACTCGCTTGGAGGTGCCCCGCCCGAGGGTGAGGACTTTGGGGTGTTTATCCACGAAGTCCTGTTGTGAGGATGGTCGCGTTGACCCCGGCACTCCTGCCCTGGCTGGAGAGTGAGTTTGGTGAAGGTTTGCAGATGCTGATGTGAGCGCTGCTGTTGGGTCCCAGGGGATATGAGTGGGGCAGTGATAGCCTCTGTTATGATTACCTCCCAGAATGGGGAGCTCACTACCTCCCTCTTTCAGTAAGTGGAGGCACCCACTGTGCCTGAGTCTCGCTGTCTCCTCTTTCCTGGCCACCTCCCAGCATGCAGCTTCCGGGCCCTCCAGGGAATCAGGAGAGGCAGGTTTCAGGTACCACCTCCTTCACTTGCTGTACCACTGAGCATTGAGGTCAGACTCTAGAGGGGACTTCCGTGCAGACAAGGCTCAGGGGGAGAAGGGATGGGCGGGCCTCAGCACCTCCGGGGTGCTGCGTGCTGGCTCCTGTCCCTGCGCTCTCCTGTGCGGTGGACGTGCAGGGTGCTGGACCGAGGCGGGTGGCTGGGGTCAGCAGGGGCGGGAAGGCAGGGCTGGCGGGGAAGAGGCACAGAAACAAAAAAGGGGGACAAAGAACAGAACCTGGGTGCCAGGGAGGCAACAGAGTCAGAGAGAAAGACAGAAGGACACGGAGAAGAGGCGCAGGGAGAGGAAACCTGGGGACTTCAACACACAGCACCAGGGAGTTGGGAGAGAGAGACAGAGACAGCGAGGGCGCCGGGGGCTAAGGCGACCCTGAGACCCCTTCACCGGCGCACAAAGCCGGAGACAGGCAGCCGCCTGAGGATGTGCACAGGGTAAACCAGGGGTTAAAAAGGCACCAGCCGGACAGAGTCTGAGACAGCGACAGTGACAGAAAGAGACTCAGCAAGAGGAGCAGGGGGCGAGGGCGAGAGGAAGAGTGAGGAGGAGGAAGAGGAGGAGAGGGGGAGCCCCAGAGGCGAGGCACAGAGAGAAGCCGGCAGAGGAAGCGGATTCAGACAAAAAGGACAGAAAGGGCAAGGAGAAAATAGAAATGGAAGATGAGGGAGGGCGACGGGTTGGCGGGAGGGGGGAGTCTTGGGGTAGGAGAGTCTCAACCCCGCACCCCTCCCCCGCCCGGGTCAGGCAGGTCCTCCCGGTGGCCTCTGCTGAGCCATGGCTAATGGTATGATTGCTTGGTGGGGCGGGAGGGGAAGGGGCGGCAGGCATTTGTCAGAGCAGTGACAAATGAGCCCCAGTCGCAGCTTCGGTGATGGATGTCCCAGCGGCAGGCGGAGGGGCGGTGTGGGTGCGGGGTGGGGGGGCCCCACCAAGATAAATGTTTCCTTCGCCTGGAGCCAGGCCAGGCAGGGGGGAGGGGGCCGGGAGCCAGGGCGGCAGGGAGTGGGGGAGGGGAGAGGGAGAAAAGGGGGGTGAAGGCGCAGAGAGATGAGAGGAAGGGGACAGAGAGACACGGAGGCCCCCAGAGACAGAGAGAGACAGACAGAGACAGAGAGATCATCCAAAGAGACAGAGGAAGACACCTATGAGACAGACAGACAGACACTCACCCCACGAAGAAACAGAGACACCCAGGCCTGTCTTTTAGGGTCCCCTCTTCCTCCACCCCCAGTGGAGATTACAGACCCTCAGAGAGAGTCTAGGAGAGAGAGAGGAGGGACTTAGTCTGGGCCCCCCACCCCGGAAGCAGGGAGAGAGACAGACACAGAGCTGTTGATGAAGAGGGGAAACTGAGGCAGGGAGCCAGTGGGACCAAGAGAGAAGACAGGAGGAGCCCTGAGCAGGCGCTTGCTTATGCAGCCTGTTCCTGCAGCCTTGGAAATCTCGTCCTGGGGACCACTGGGGATACCTGGGGGTCGGGGCTGCTGTCCCAGTGGTCCGTGCTCAGGTGGGGGCCGGGGGGTGGGGACCGCAGGAGCCAGGGAGTCCTGGCCAGGCCAGGAGAGGTTGCCCCAGCTGTGTGGAGGAGACCCTGGAGGTTCCACAGATCTACTCACAGAGGGCTCCCCCGGGGGGCTGTGGCCTGGGGCTCTTCCCACATGTAAAATGGGGGCCGGGGGTCGCCCCCACTCTGAGGGGCACACCTGGACACACGAGGCTGCGCAGTGAAGACACTCCAGATACCTGCACAGACGGACCCACACTCTGCCCTCACAGAGGCACAGCAGCGACACTGGGACCCCCAGGACGAGGCCCGGCCACCACCTGCTCCCTGCCCTGGGAGCCCGCTCAGAAGGGGAATGTGTGTTGGAGACAGACAGACAGACACACTGGGCTGGGGGAGCCGGAGCCCCTCCCCTTTCCTCCTCCCTCTGTCCCCAGCCCCCCCGCAGTGTCTCTCCCAGACACTCTTGTTTTTTCCCTTCCCAACATCTCATTCCTTTCTTTAATTAAAAAGATTTATGCCGAGAGTTCAAGCCCCTGCTCTTGTCTGGGGGGCTGGAGGGGCCTTCTGAGCTCACAGCAACGGGCGACAGACGGCAGGAACAACTCTAGAGTCTGCGTGTGCGACCACCCCTGCCTGTCCCCTCCTCCGCCTGTCTCCCCTGTAACTCAGCGCCTCTCCCCTCTCCGCGTCCCTCTCTGCCACTCCACCTTGCCTTTCTCCCAGCCACACCCCCTCATTGGAGTCACACCCCTCCCAGTCACCCCCGACTGGGACAGTCAGATTGGCCACACTTCTGGTTTTCAGAATCAGCTTCGCCTGAGCAAAGGGGACTTCAGCCTACATGGCCCCCGCTCAAGATGCAGACTGAGGCAGGGACCCCAGACCCCTGGGTCCCCCACCCTGAATCTTGGCTGAGGGCGGGGCGGGGGCGGGGCAGACGGAAGAGCTTTGCATCTTTAATGTAAAAGTGATTTAAATTAATTTTCTGCTCCAAAACCCCAATCTTCGGGGCGGGTGTGTGCGTGGCAGTGATTAAAGGCTTTCCAGACCCCTTCCCCTCCCCTGCCTTAAAGGGCCAGCATTACCATGGGACAGTAGTGGGGGTAGAGCCTACTGGTCTGGGACCCCAGACTTGGCCAAGGACGTGGGTCCCGGCACCCTCCAGTTTAACGGTTTCCCCATTACCCACATCCCGCCCCCAGCCCAAGCTCACTGGCCATCCTGCAGATGGGGACATCGAGGCTCAGAAAGGGAAGGACCTGTCTGAGCTGGGTCCAGGCTCTAAATTCCCAAGGGATTCCAGGAGATGGCCAGGGACAAGGGTCAGCTGTGTCCAGGGTGTCAGAGGAGAAAGAACAGGAGAGAGAACGGAAGGAAGAGCAAGACAGAGACAGGGAGAGAGTGAGATTGGGAAACTCAGGTGGGAGAGGAGGGGGCCTTCCAAGGGGCTTAGGGGGCACCAGGGCCACGGTCTCTTCCTCTCCTACCTCCACAGCCTTCCAGTGCACCCTCTCCTGCCAGGAAGTGCTGCTGCTGCCCTGACCCAATGCCTGATGCTGTAGCTCACCCCGGCTCACTCCAGCTCCCCCTCGCTTTGGGCCTTGGTGGTCTTGTTTAATTTCCACAAGACGGGAGGGGAGGAGAAGCAGGTCCCAGCAGTCGCAGTCTGTAAATGACAGTCGGAAAACAGAGCCTGTGAGCCCAGCAGGGGTGCGCCAGCCTCCAGCCTCTCTCAGGTCCTCCTCTCTGTGTCCCTGTTCCCCTCTCCTGAGGGCTGTGTCCCCTCCCTCTGGCTCTGTCTTTCTCTGTATCTGTCCTCCTCTGTCCCTGGGTCTCGGCACCCCCTCACCCCACCCCTGTCTCTCTGTCTCTCTGTCTCTTTTTGTCCTCGGTGATATTCCTCTGTAGTGATGGTTTATAACTTTTGGGGGGCCAAGGATCCCTTTGGGAGAATAGGCCACCTCCACGGGGAAGAACACATCAGCACCACATCCATGATTTCCCATGCAATTTGAGAGGTCCAAAGGTCTCCTGACACCCATTTTTTCACTCCCTCAGGAGGGGATAAAGACCCCTTAATGTAAAAATGTCATGGAGAGAATGAATTCCAGGCGTCTCTCTCTTCTCCCCTCACCCCTCCCTCACTGGCCTTCCAGATGTTTCTTGCACACACCAGGCACACTCCCACTCCCATGCCCCAGGCCCTTTGCACCTGCTGTCCCCCCTGCCAGGAATGATCTGCAAGGCTCAGAGGTCACCTCCTCCAAGAGCTTTCTCTGTCCAGCTCGTATAAACCGCCCCCACATACTGCTTTGTCTTGGAGCGCTCCACCTCCCGGCATTACTTGATATTTATACATTCATTCACTTGACTGGTCTCCGCCCTCCTCCTCCCCAATGGAATGTGAGCACCAAGAGGCCAAGAAATTTGTCTTTTGCTCCCTGCTATGCCCCCAAACATCACCTGGCACATAGTAGGTGCTCAGTAAGTTGTGTTGCACAAATCTGTTTCTTGATCTCATTAGAATGCCGGTTTCAAAGCTCGTCTTAGGGACGGGGTGAAAGGTGTGGACCTTCTCTCCGACAGACACACAACATTTACCCTCAAGATTGGAGATTCCACAGACTCCCTGTCAGCAGTTGAGGGGACTTCAGGCTAAGGACCTGCTAAGAGGCAGGGGCCACCGACGGGCGGAGGGAGGGACGGGCACACGCACGCTCCGTCCAGTACTGTGTTCCGAGACGGAAACAACACACGGTCCCAGGCACGGCCCAACGGCCAGACACACTCTGACCCCGGCGGGGACACACGCGCAGATGGCCACAGACTCAGGCCCAGGAGTCATTGTCTCCCGGAGGAGGGGAGGAAGGGCCGGAGCGAGCAGAGAAACCAAAACATGAGGGTTTGCTTCCTCGGGTGGCGGGTGCCCGGCGGGTCTGTCTCTCAAGGGGGGGAGGAGGGGGAGGGGCAGAACCGAGCCCCGGAGTCGGGGCGACAGGCGGAGGCAGGGGGAGGGGCGAGGCGAGACCCGCGGCGCCGGGAGGGGAGAGGCGGAGGCGCCCCGGGCGGGCGGGCGTGGGGACGGCGACCGCAGAGAGCGACGCGGGAGGGGCGCGGGGCGGGGCCGCGCGACCCCGCACCACAGCGGCGGGAGGGCGGCGGGGGAGGGGCCCGAGGCTCGCGCCCCGCCCCGCCCCGCGGCCGAGCCACCGGCGGACAGCGGGTTAAGCATCTCCGCCGTGGAACTTCCGGATGTGACCACAGAGCGGGGGAGACGCGGGGAGGGGAGGCGGCGAGGAGCCGCGCACCCTCCGGCCCGACGCCGGCCCCGCGCCCCGCGCCCTCCGCTCCGCGCCTCCCGGTCCGTCTGCCCCCGGCCGGGGGACGCGCTGGGGGCCCCGGGGAGCGGCCTCGGGCGACCCTCCCCCGCCGGCTCCCCGCTCCCTCGCGGCGATGAGCGCCTGGCCGTGACCCCCGCGGGGGACGGGCTGGGGTCCATGCTCGCAGCCTCCTCCCCGCCCCGCGCCAGCCACTGACGGCGGTGGGGGTGGGGGGCGGGCGCCCGGCCTCCTGCCCACCCCCTGGCGTCCGCGCCCGGGCCGTCCGGGGGCTGCCCCCGCCCGCGCCCCCCTCGCCGGCCAGGCTCTGGAAGGACCCCGCAGCTGCCGCCGGCGTCAGCCCATGGCCCGGAGGGTAGGTCTGAGGGCGGGACCCTGGGGTCCCGGCCCGTTTCGCCTCCCCCCTCCCTCCTCCTCCCCCTCGGGGGGCTCCAGCCCCATCGGCCCATCCGCCCTCTCCCCCGTCTCTTTCTCTGCCTCTCCTCCCCTCCCCGGATCTCCTTCTCTCTTCCCTCTGTCCTCCCTCTTGGCCCCTAAGTGTCCCCTCCCTGCCCCTCGGTCTCCCCCCTGCTGTCCCCCCTCTCTGTGCCCCTGGGCCGCCCCTCCCCCTTCTCTGTGTCCCTCGGCCGCTCCATCCCAGGCCCTTTATCTCTACCTCCCACCGCCCCCTTCCTTCTCTGCCCGCCCCTGTCCTTCCCGGTCTACTTTTGTTCCAAGCCCCTGGCCCCGAGGGGTAGGGGTGGGGACGTGCTGCGAGAGGGTCTCACCCGCCGCCGGCCAGGGCTTCTCTCCTCTGGCCCAGGAGGGAGAGGAGGGAGGAGGCAGAGCAGGCAGGGGGGAGGCACCCACTTTGGGAGGGCGGGGCAGGGGCTGGGCGGGGTGTGAGGACCCCACTGGGTGGGTGGGCGAGGGTCAGCGGGGGGCGGTCGGATTCAACTTCAGGGCTCCGGAGAAGTTAGGAGAAGAGGAAGTGGAAGGGGGGAGTGGGCGCGAGCGGGACACGCGGGCAGAGCCGCCCCGCCGGGTGGAGGCAGGAAGGCTCCTGTGCCTCTCTGAACCTCAAGTGTCTTCATCGCCAAGAGAGGGCTTGCCCTGGTGTCTGAAAGGTCCCTCAGGCTTCCTGGGTGTGTGCTTCTGTGACAATGGGACATGTCTCTGGGCTGTGTGCACAGTGTGTCAGTGTGGTCACGTGGGGTTGTCCTTTCCTTCAACAAGTGTTTGCCGCTGTGAGCCAGGCACTGGGCTGACTGCCTCATTCATTCGTTCATTCCTGTGCTAAATGTCTCAATCATTCATTCATCCTGGTGCCTGGTGTTTGGCTCTGTGCATGCCATAAGGGGGTGTCTCTGGTGATTGGGGGTGCCCTAAGCCTGCACGTGTGCTCCAAAGTGCGTGTATATGTGGGTGGCATGACCGACACACTCGAGTGTGCACGTGGGTGTAGGCTGTGTGTGTCTACGTGTGTGGTAGATTCACGTGGCAGGGGGTGACAAGTCGCTAAGACACTCAGATGTGCATTTTTGACAACTGCAGAATGAAACGGAAGTGGGGAGGCTGCGTATGGGAGGTGCGCCTTTGTGTGCAAACAGTGCCCCTCCCCGCGCCCTCCCTCTGTCCCTGCCCCTCTCCTCTCCCACCCCTCTCCCCTCCTCTCTCCCCCTCTTCCCTCCCAGCAGACCCTCCCTCTCTCCCTCTGGGTCCTCCTGCCCACATGTCAGGAGTCTCTGATGGGACATTTTTCAGTCCTCAGCCCACCCAGATGGCTCCGTGGGAAATGGGGAGCTTCCAGGGGTCGGGCTCAGACACTAAGGGAGCAGAGGGTGGCTTCCTGGGACACAGAGGGACATCTCCTGGGTTCCAGGATAGGGAGGCTCTTCAGCTGCACATCTGAGTCTCTTGACACCTCCCGGGGCTCTCCCTGTGTCGCCTCCCCCAGTACGATGAGCTGCCCCACTACCCAGGCATCGTGGACGGCGGCGCAGCCCTGGCCGGCTTCTCGGAGGCAGTGCCCTCAGCACCGAGAGCTCCTGGGCCCTACGGCCCGCGCCGGCCTCCCCAGCCCCTGCCCCCAGGCTTGGACAGTGACAGCCTGAAGAGGGAGAAGGATGAGATCTATGGGTGAGTGGGGACTGGGGTGGTTGCGGGCTCCCTGTGATCTGGGCTGGATCTCTGGCTTCTTTCTCCAAGGCTGCCTTTCCCTGTTGTCTCTCTCTGTCTCTGTCTCTTCTCCTCCTGGTTCTCTTGTCCCATCCCAGTTGCTCCACCCCCCTCATGAGCTCTGTCCTCTCCTGCCTCCCAGACACCCGCTCTTCCCCCTCCTGGCACTGGTCTTTGAGAAATGCGAACTGGCCACATGCTCCCCCCGCGATGGGGCCGGGGCTGGGCTGGGCACGCCCCTGGGCAGCGACGTCTGCTCCTCCGATTCCTTCAATGAGGACATCGCTGCCTTTGCCAAGGAGGTGAGCCCCCGCCAGCCGCCACGCCCGGGGCGCCCGCGGAGGCAGGCTGTGCCCCACTGGCCTCTCTCTCCCCCCCAGGTGCGCTCCGAGAGGCCCCTCTTCTCCTCCAACCCAGAGCTGGACAATCTGGTGAGACCTGGGCCCTCCACGGGACCCTGTCCTGCATGGAGTCTCCTGTCCTCTCCTGTCTGCCTGCTGTGTCCCCGGGGGTTGGTTGGGGGTGCAGAGAGGAGGTGCCTGGGCCACCTTCTCAAACTGCCACCCTGTTGCCCCTATGAGTGTGTTACAGCTGGTCACTAGCTCTGTGACTCTGGGCAAGTGGCTCCACCTCTCAGTGCCATGGTGGCCCCCTCTGTCCAGCGCAGCTGCTAGTGACTTCTATCCAGTAGGGCTGCCGTGGGCTTGAATGGGTTAATGTGAGTCAAGTGCTCAGAACAGCGCCTGGCACGGGGTGGGACTCCCACCAAAACCAGTGGGAGCGGAGAGGGGAGGGGGAAGTGAAGGAGGGAGGGGGAAGTACCCCGGCCTCTCCTGTCCTTAGCACCCCAGCTCCCCCCAGGGCTCCTATTGGCCAAACCCTTTGGCAAAGGGCTCTGGGAAATGTAGTTTGCAGGTGGAGGCGAGGCTGGGGCTGGGGGCGCAGGTCAAGGCAGTTGCACGTATTGCTGGAGCCCACCTTAGCTCGTGCCTCTTGTGACAGTCCCCTCTGTCTTTTGGTTCTTTGTCACTACCTCTCCATCTAACACCCTCCCTTTCCTTAATTCTGGTCTCCATCTCTGTTCTATTTGTCTGTCTGTCCCTGTCATTCTGTCCCACTCTTCCTGTTTCTCTGTCTCTGCTTTCCTCTCCTCCCCCAACTTCTCCTTCTCCTCCTCCTCCCTCTCTCACCCCCCACCTCTGTCCCTTCCTGCCCCCACTTGCAGATGATCCAGGCCATCCAGGTGCTCCGGTTCCACCTGCTCGAGCTGGAGAAGGTGAGCGCTCCCACTCCGCCCCAGCACCGCGTGCCTCCCCCTCCCCAAGGCTCTCTCCCCACCCCGCCCCTGTGCACCCAGCCCTGGCCCCCGGGTGGCCCCCCCAGTACCCCGGTGCCCCCCCAGGTCCACGACCTGTGCGACAACTTCTGTCACCGCTACATCACCTGCCTCAAGGGAAAGATGCCCATCGACCTGGTCATCGAGGATCGGGATAGCGGCTGCAGGGAGGATCTCGAGGACTGCCCGGCCTCCTGCCCCAGCCTCCCAGACCAGGTGGGCCCGGCACAGCGCGAGGGCACCCACTACACACAGACTTGGGTACAGCCAGACTCTGGGACCCAGACCGACTACTGTCCCCTTGCACACACACACACACACACACACAGAGGCACATGCACGCACCCTGACCACAGAACAGTTGGGCCCCAGCACGTATGCGCACCTGCCATATGCCACTCAGAGCCACACGGCCCCAGACTCATCTGTGCAGATTTGGAAATAGAGTCAGGCTTGGATCCAGCCACACAGCATCACACCTAGCGCAGCGAGGAGCTAAAGTGGCACCGTACTACAACTTTATCGGCTCAGGACACCAGACAACAGTCACACACATGACAGCCACGTGGATCCCAACTTGCCACAGCTGCACACAGAGATAATGCGGCAAAGCCTTGGGGAGAAGTCACAGGAGGAGCACACCTAGGTGGTTACACTTTCTGCACAGCCAGCAATGACAAGACAGGACACGGAGTCAGATACGGGCTCACAGCAGTCACACAATGGCCTCAAGGACCCTCTGCCTCACAACCCATAATATGCACATGCTCAGTGAGAACCCCTTGTGTGTGATGGTCGGTGACAAGTCACTCACAGGCTCACAGTCAGAGGTCTTCATGCAGCCTCAGGTACACTCACGTGACAGTCACCTAACAGTCCAACCCACCCAGACACAGTCCCGGGGTCATACAGTCACTTTTGTGGGAGTCACAGTAGCCACACGCAGTCTCGTGACCAGGACAACAAAACCCTCAAGCTGCAGTCAAGCTGAGATAGTCAGTGTCACATACGGCCATGGAGGCATGGCCGACGCAGACATAGCCACGCTCAAATGCAACTCATTTCTCAGCAACACCCATGCAACAACCATGACACAGCCACATCCTCTCTGGGGACAGCCATGTCATCTTGGAATCTTTGGATACAACTGCATGCTCAGAGAAGCCATGTTCGCTTATGTGCTACATGAAAGTCTCAGAACAGTTTCGGGACATCAACTTGGGTACACTCCCCTGCAGCGTGGGGTCAGGCACGGCACCCTAACAGCTCCAGGTGACAGCCACAATTGTGCTCACAAGTCTTGAGATCTGAGCAGTTCAGCAGTTGCACCCAACTGATCCCCCAATGTGTTGAAACGCACAATTCTACACAGACACATCTAGCCCGGACAAAACGCCCCGGCAGGAGACAGGGTGCACCCATGCTGGGTGATTTGGGGAGGGACTGGTCCCAAAGTGATGAGCAGGACTTGCGGCAGTCATCAGGGTGGTGATGGGCACCCTCGGGCTGAGCGACAGTGGGCAGCTAGCCCGGTCTGAAAAGTAGGTGAGGGAGAATTGCAAAGAAGCCCTTATGCAGTGCTTGTGGATTGGTTGCCCTGGGCCACGAATCCAGCACATTCTCAAGTCGCTCAGTCGCTCCTCGCTTGTCGCTCGAAGTGGGGGGGGGGCAGTCCTTCGCAGACCCCCTTACTTGCAATTCTGAGACACCAGAATTTCTGGAAACTCCAAGTTTGAATTTTTCTTTTTCATGAATTTCGTGCAGACTCACTCAGCAGCAAAATCTGACCTGAACTAATGAGAGGCTATTTATAGCCTTTATTTATTGCACTCAGTTAACTAGTCACCCACGTTGCTGCAGAAATGTTAATGAGTTTGATGATGAGGTTGTGCCCCAGCCCCTGCTGGGGGCGGTTATGAGCTGCACGGATTTACTGTCTAAAAATGTGAAAAGTCCTGGATTCGGAAACATCTCTGTCCCCAAGGGTTTAGGGTAGGGTGCCATAGACTCGTGTTTGTTGAGTGATTGCTGTGTGCCTTTCTGTAAGCTAACTCATTGAATCTTTACCACACTCTGTAAGGAGGGGACTGTGACCGTCCTCCCTTTTCCAACTGAGGAAACGAAGGCACAGAGAGGTGAAGTGACTTGCCCAAGATCACACAGCCAGGAAAGAGGCAGGGACATGCTCCCCCTCCAGGAGTCCTGGCTGCAGAGCCCATACTCAGCCACTGTGCTCTCCTGTGCCCCAAGCCTTGGCATTAACTTCCAGCTCTTGTTTTCTAGAATAATACATGGATTAGAGACCATGAGGATAGTGGGTCTGCACAGTTGGGGACACCAGGTCCATCCAGCGGGGGCCTGGCCTCCCAGAGTGGAGACAACTCCAGTGACCAAGGTGAGAAGCTTGGGAGGTGGAAGGGAAACATGGGAGTCAGTCAGCGGATTGCAGTTAGATCACAAGTAGGACTTCTAGAGGGGCAAAGATAGCTGGGGTGTGGAGTGGTGTCTGGGGTGAGGGTTCTGGGGCCCTGTTGTCCTCCACTCCTTACTGTCCCCAACACAGCATGCCTGTCCCCCCCTCAGGTGATGGGCTGGATGCAAGTGTGGCCTCTCCCAGTTCTGGGGGAGAGGATGAGGAGTTGGACCAGGAGCGGCGGCGGAACAAGAAAAGAGGGATTTTCCCCAAGGTGGCCACCAACATCATGAGAGCCTGGTTGTTCCAGCATCTCTCGGTGAGAGCCCTGTGGCCCCGGGTACAGGGTGGGCACAGAGAGATGGAGAAGGATGGTCCCCAGGGATTGAGCCCCCCGAGAGACACCGAGAGATGGGAAACTGAGGCAGGGGGATATTGGGAGAGATGCTTCTGGAGAGCGAGCATCAGTGAGCGTTCCCTGTGTGCCCAGTGCTGCTAAGGGCTCTTAACCCACTCAGTCCTGCCCACAAACCACCCGCCCACCCATTCACCCACTCACCCATCATCCACCCACCACCCACCCACCATCCCTGGGGGGGGGGGGAAGGGCTAGTATTATTTCCACTGTGTAGATGAGGAGACTGAGGAACAGAGAGGTTAGGAGAATTGCCCAAAGCCACACAGCCAGAAATGGGTTCAAACGCAGGCAGTCTGGCCTTAACCACTGCATCACACTGCCTCGTGGGGAGAGACAAAAACTAGAGACAGGGAAAGGCTGAAACAGAGAGAGACACAGAGATAGGGGGAGGACAAAGACAGAGCGAGATAGAGACAGGGAGAGACTGAGTCACAGAGGGACAGAGACAGAAAAACAGGCACTTGGAGACAGGGAGGGACTGACTCACAAAGAGAAAGAGACAGAGACGAGAGAGAGAAAGAGAGAGAGAGAGAGAGAGAGCGACCCACAGAGTAAGAATCGGTAGGGAGAGACACACAGGGGCTCTGACGGTGACTCTGAGAGGGACAGGGCTGGGCTTTGCCTCCCTCCCCCAGCCGGTGGGGCCCTCCCCAGCAGGCTCCCTAAGGACGTCTGGCCTATTAGCCTCTAATTGCTGGAGGGGTGGGGGCTCCGCGGGCGCGTAATTGCCGGCAGGAAGCTGGCTGCGCGTCGCCGGGTCAGCGGGAGCACGGGCGCTAGGACGCACACGGGGCTCTCGCGGCCCTGCCCGGCCTGGGCTCGCCGTCCCTGGGGCCCGGCGGGCCAGGCCTCCGGGATCGGACGGCGCGGGCAGGCGGGGTGACTCTTGCCGGTGGCCGCAGCACCCGTACCCCTCGGAGGAGCAGAAGAAACAGCTGGCACAGGACACGGGGCTCACCATCCTGCAAGTCAACAACTGGTGAGCGCCCGAGGGTCGCGCGCTCGGTGGCCGCCGGGGCGGAGGCCGCGGGCGCTGTCCGCGGTGCTGACGGAGGCCCCGGAGCGCGCAGAGCCTGTGCCCCTCGCGCCGCTTCCTGTCTTCCCGGCCGTCCCCGAGTTCACCTCCGCCTCTCTCCTCCTCCCCTCCGCACCCCTGCGTCTCCGCGACGGCCCCCCAGGTTCATCAACGCCCGGAGACGCATCGTGCAGCCGATGATCGACCAGTCCAACCGCACAGGTGCGGGCAGAGTGGGGCGGGAGGGCCTGGGGTCCTGCGGGGTCGTCACAGCCGGGAACGGGCTTCCTAGGGCTCAGCCTGCACCCCTCCACCCTCCTCGCAGGGCAGGGTGCCGCCTTCGGCCCAGAGGGCCAGCCCCTGGCGGGCTACACCGAGTCGCAGCCGCACGTGACAGTCCGGCCACCGGGTAAGCCCCGCCCCCGGGCCAAGCCACGCCCCCGCGCGCCAAGGCCCTTCTTTAAACAAAGGCGCCTCACCTGAGTTGGGTTCCAGAGTGACACAGGGCGTCATTTGTACGTTTGGGGAGCACTTGATGCCAACGCAGATTCCTGAGTCCCCACCTTTTCCTTACAAAGCTCACTTCTTCCAGGCTCCGCCCACCGCATTGGAAACCTCCCCTTTTTATTTTTATTAAAGGGCTAACACCCTCTTAAAACACAGACTGGGCTGGTTGGGGTGGCTCACGCCTGTAGTCCTAACTCTCTAGGAAGCCGAGACCAGCCTAAGCAAGAGCGAGACCCCGTCTCTACTAAAAATAGAAAGAAATTAATTGGCCAACTGAAAGTATATAGAAAAAAATTAGCCGGGCATGGTGGCGCATGCCTGTAGTCCCAGCTATTCGGGAGGCTGAGGCAGGAGGATCGCTTGAGCCCAGGAGTTTGAGGTTGCTGTGAGCTAGGCTGACGCCAGGGCACTCTAGCCTGAGCAACAGAGAGGCTCTGTCTCAAAAAAAAAAAAAAAAAAAACCACCACTCAGTCTGTCCTGGTACAGGGATCCCCTGGTGAAGGGAGGGGCGAGAGGGATTTAGAGGGTATCTAGGGGTGTCTGGGGAAGACCCACCACCCCTCCGTTTTTGTCTTCCAGGATCGGTGGGGATGAATTTGAACTTGGAAGGAGACTGGCATTATCTATAGAGGCTGGATTCAGGAGAAGTGTGAGTGCCCAAGGTCTAGGGGTATGCAACTCTCAAACCTCCAGAAGACCTCTGGACTCCAATAGTAGGCCCGCCCAGAGCAGGGTCAGCTTGGGTTCCTGAATTGAGGGCTCTCCTAGGGAAGATGTTTCATCCATCCATCCATCTGTCCATCCACCCACCTGTCCATCCATCCACCTGTCCATCCATCCACCTGTCCATCCACCCACCTGTCCATCCATCCATCTGTCCATTCATCCATATATCCATTCACCCATCCTCCCTCAACCATCCATATATTTATCCATCCATCGGTCATCCATCCAAATGTAATCCAGTCGACTACCCACTCACTACCCATCCAACCATCCCTCCATTCATCCATCCACCCACCTACCCACCCATCCACCCACCTCCACACTGGACCACCCACCCACCCACCTACTCATACATCCCATTTGTCCATGCATTCACCCCCTCCTTACCCACCCATCCACCCACCCACCCATCCATACGTACATCTCCAAACATACATTGGACCCTTGCTCCAGGCCCTGACATGCCTCAGGTAGGGTTTGACTCTTGAGAAGATTCTGGTCTTAAGGGAAATGGACATCCCCAATGACAATCCGAGGCAACAGTTGAAACCCAAAGCAGAAAGTTATCAGCTAGCACTGGAATTTCAGGGAAGACTTTCTAGAGGAAGTGGCCTCTGGATGGGACACTGAAGGATGAATAGGAGTCCAGTGCGTGGAGTCGGGTGTAAGGTGGGAGGTCATTCTTTTACTCTCCCAGGCCTTAAGACTCTCCTCTGGCATAATGGCAGCACTTCAGAGCATCTTCTCATTTAGTCCTCACAACAACCCTGAGAGAGAGACTATTATTATTTTCATTTTACAGATGAGAAGACTGAGGCTCAGAGAGAAGAGGTCACTTGTGCAGGTCCACCTTGCTCAGAAAAGCAGAGGAAACAGCATGTGCAAAGGCCCAGGGTGGGGAGGCAGCCTGGAGTTTCTAAAGCACAGATCAGATCTTGACGCTCCCTGAATTAAACCCTTTTGTGGCTCCCTAGTGCCCTCTGGACAAAGTCCAGACTCCTTAGTCCAGCATCCATCCATCTACCTACCCATTCATTCATTGAATACACATCTTCTGAGCCCCTCTGTGCCCAGCCCTGTGCTGGGCGGTGCTGGGGACACAACAGTGACCATAACAGCCCCAGCCCTGTGGGGCTTACAATCCAGTGGGGGAGAAAGGCCCAGCCCCAGGCAGGGGCTACCCAGAGTGGCAGGGCTGGGATGTGGAAGCCCAGGAGCGAGAGGAGCCCAGAGGGGGCGTTGGACTCAGGCTTTGGGGGAGGGGGATGGTTCAGGGAGGGCTTCCTGGAACAGGGGGCATCTGACCCAGGCCGGAGGATTCAAAGAGGGCTGCCTGGAGGAGAGGACTTTGGAGATGAGACCAGGAGAATAGGAAGAGTGGGGCAGGAGAGGGGTGTCTCGCAGGACAAGTGCATCCTCGAAGGCCCAGCAGTGAGGGAGGGGGCTTCTCTCCCCACCGCCCGACGTCCCCACTGGGCCCTGGCCTCCCCCTCCTTTTGGTCTCTCCTCTTGTCCTTTCCTTGTCTCTCCGTGTCCCTCGTTGTTGTACATAATTCCGCCTGACTCCTTTCTGTCCTCTCTCCCTCTGTCCCACTCTGTCTCCTCATCGTTCTCTCTTTCTGGGTCTCATCTCCCTCTTTCTCGGTCACTCCATCTCTCCTGTCTGTGGTGCCCCCCTGTCCCTGCTCTGTGTCCCCTCCGCTGGGGCCTCGGTGGGGCCGGTGCCCTCCCACCTCCTCACCTGGGCTCTCCCCACCCGACAGCCCCCGGCCTCCAACTGTGACCGCCAGCCTCCACCAGCCTCGCACCTGTTCCGGTCCCTGCCCGGCCCTCCGGCTCCAGGACCCACCTCCAAAGGCCCCTCCACTCAACGCCTACCTCCCTGGGGCCCCGCTGGGACAGGGGGCCTGAGCGCCCACCCGAGGGTCTCTCCAGGACACCCACAAGGCCTCCAGGCCCTGAGCCTCACTTCCGCCCTCGCCTCTGCCGGGACCCCAGCTGCGATCCTCCGCCTCCGTTTCTAGAAGGTGGTGGTTGGGGCTCCGCCTCCAGGACAGAGAAGGGACTGCGGGTGGGTGGGCTGGGCGGTTGGGGAAGGAGGGTCGCCCGGATCCAACATTTTGGGGAGATTCCTTCAGCCTCCCACCCACCCCTCTGTGCTCCCCCACCTCCCTTCTCTGATGTCTTCCTTTTTTTTTTTTTTTTAACAATAAAGTCTTAAAAACACAAAGGTACCCATTGGAGTTCTTGTGTCTCTTCCAAGATTTCAAATTCTCATCCGTTTGAAGTTCCTGGACCACTAATAATAATTGTTACTTTTTATCCTGCCCAGGTACCCCATGTGTATCAGTTAGCTATCGCTGTGGAACAAACTGCCCCAAAACTTTGTGACTCCAAGCAGCAACTATTTTGAAGCTCGTTATTCTGTGGGCTGGTATTTTATCCCAGGCCATGTGGTCACAGGGCTCCCTGGCAGGGCTGGGGCCCAGTGTGGCCACCGGGACAATGGGAGGGGACTGTGAGGCCATCCGGTTGGTTCACAGAGAGGCCTGGCTGGACTCCCAGAGCGCCCAAACCTGGCCTGTCGTTATCTCGGCTGCATTCTCTTGGCCACTGAAAGTCGAGATTTAAGGAAGAGAAATGGACTCCACCGCCACCTGTGGTCTGGTGGTAGCAGCTGCAAAGTCACATTGGGACAGATCTGGGGAGGCATGAAGAATTGTGGCCAGTTTTGCATCAAGCTACAACACTGTGGCTTCCTCCACTGCCCTGTGGTAGGTGAGCACGAAGGTGCTTGAGAGTGGTGCTCACGATGGACGTGGGTTCAAATCCCATGTCTGTCCCTAGCTGTGGCACCTCAGGCAAGTGAGTTCGCCTCTCTGGGCCTCGGTTTGCACACCTGGGAAATGGGGACGGTGGCAATGCCAGCCTCGTGGAATTGTTGTGCTGAGACGGAGATATCGCTAGGGACGTGTTAAGGATGGCGCCTCGCGTGTAGCAGCTCTCAATCGCAGGCAGAGGTTATCCTTTGACACTGGGGAAACTGAGGCTCAGAAACTGGGCTGATGGAGTCCACTGGGGCTCCCAGCTTACCAAGCCCCTCTGCGCCGCCCCGAGAGAGATCTCAAAGGTGGGGTTGGGGTGTGTCCCTCTGCCCCTTTCTCTCCCTCCATGTCTCTCTCTGTCCCCCGACCCGAATCCGCAGGGTCCCTCCACCCCAATTCTCCTTCTGTGTTCAGGTGAAGTCTCTCCCTCCAAGCAGGGGCCTGCATCCCATCACACCGCCCTCGGGTCCCCTCTTCCGGGGACCCCTCAGCCCCTCTGCTGTCCAAGCACCTGCCCCGCCCTGTCCTCAGAGCCTCCTCGGACTGGTCTCGGGCACCCCCAGCCTCGTTCACAGCCACCGTGTTCAGGGTCCCTGGGCACATTGTGTGTCACGCTGGGCATGAGGGCGGCACCATGAAAAATGTGTTCCTGGCCACCCTGAGCCCCTTCCGGGTGGGCCCCAGACAGAGAGATTCACAAAGAGACACATGCGGTGCTATAAACAGACACCCAGATGCAAAGATTCACATGTATCAGAAACACATGACAAACAAACAATATGCCACACTCAAACACAGTCACACCGAGATGTAGGAACACACACACAGACACACACAGACACTGGGAAGCTCAAGGAAGACCCACAGGTTAACCACATGCGCACTTCTGTCTCCACACGCACGCACATTTGCACAGTCTCACTCAACTGTGTTCTTGCACACTCACACTCACACACAGCTGCATGCTCACGCCTTCACACACGTGTTCACAGACTCGCACATGTGTGTGCTCACATGCGTGCTCACGCATGCAAACACATGATCCCACACAAGCACACGTTTCTGCTGGCTCTCCCACGCCCTTGCACGTACGCTGATGCTCATGTACACACCCGCACCAGCTCCAGGACGAGCTGCTCAGCCCCACAGAGGCCACGACCCAGACCTGGTGGACTCGGATCAAACATCCCTCCTGTGCACACCCCATGCTGCGGGCTCCCGGGTCTCACACGCTGCCGCTTTGTTCCCATGAAGACATTGTGCAGCCCACTGCAGGCTTAGAGTCGCTTAGGTTTAGACACTGATTTGTGCAAAGCGACCAGCTCGGTCCCCCTCCTGGGCCTCTGTCCTGGCTGCTCCCTTTGCCTGGGACACCTTGCCCAGTTCAGAAGTCACCTCTCCAGAGAAGCAGGAGCAGCCGAACCAAAGCACCCGCCCCAGTCACACTCTCGTTGCCCCGTTTCTTGTCCCCTCAACCACCATCCTTGCAATTCTCTCGGTCACTTATTTGCCTGTTTTATTATTGGCTTGAGCCTCAGCCCGCAAGCAGGGCAGGGGCTTGCCTTTCTCCACCATCCCGGAAGCAACAGCCGCTCCCTGACATACAGCAGGTGCCTGGTACACAGGTGTCGAGGACAGGACCCAAGTTCATCATTCTGAGGTCAAATTTTGTTTATTCATGAAACAGATGTTTCCAAGTGCACACTCTCTGCCCATCCCTGCTCTGGGACGGCGGGGAGCAAGTCAGATAAGGAGCCCCACCTCGGGGAGCCGATGTCTAGTCCAGGAGATCGACAGTGGATGGAACAAATAAGTACACTCTTCAGTCTCTTAGACGGTGGCAAGGGTCACAGAAAGAGTGGGTATGAGGTGGGAGTGTGGCTGCCGCTTCTGTGACTTTACTGGGACCTTCAGTCAGTGCTTGCTGTGGCCCAGGCTCTGTCCTGGGAGCTTGTTAACCCTTTGACAGCCCGGGAGGTGGGTCCCACTGCTGTCCCCATTTCCTAGATGAGGAAACTGAGGCCCAGAGAGAGGAAGATTCTGTGATTTTTAAAAAGCCTAACACGATTTTTTTTTTCTGGGTGTGATATCGTTTTTGTGACTATGATGAGTGTTTCTTTCTCTCCAAACTCCCCAGGACTAAAGCAGGAAGGGTGACAGATAGACTACAGGAAGGACTTCCACTCCACCCTTTTGAAGGAAGGTGGTGAGAGGGCTATGGGGGAGGGCTACGGGGGAGGCCTGAGGTCTGCTTCAAGGGGAGGCAGTTGCATTCCAACCTCTGCCTGGCACAGGGGAAGGGTCTCCAAGACTGGGACACTGGGGGAGTGGGGGAGGGGCAACTCCCCGCTTCCCCTCCCCCACCTTCTCCCAGAGACTGGAAATGCGTCTCACTTAATCCTCTCTAATTAAACCAATTGGATGGGCCACCGGGGAGGAGGGAAATTGGGCGGGAGATGAATTGTAACTAAAAATACCTCCCGGCTTCCTGGTTCTGGAGCAGCCTGACAGTGGGTGGGCTTCGCTGAGTGGGAGGGTCCCTAGTCCTGGGGACATTCCGGGTTGTGGGGGGCCTCCACGTGGGCCTGGAGGTTGGCTGTGGTTCCAGGGCGTGTCTGCTGTGGCTGTGGTCTGGAAGGGAGTGCTGTGGGGAAGGTGGCCGTGTGGTTGGAGCCACCCCCGCCAGGGTGTCCTGGCTGTGTCACTGAGGAAAGCTGTCTGCCACACCATGCCTCGGGATAGGTGGTATGTCTCCCTGTGAGTTTGCATCTGTGACTTCGAGACTCTGGGTGTCCCTACGTGTACCTGGTCGGGATTGTACGACAAAGCAGGAATTCACCACTGGGGCCACCTCGCAGGTGTCCACAGCTTTGCTGTGTCTCCGAAATCGCTCTTTTCTGTTAAGGCAGAAATTCTGGTGGGAACTGCTGTCGCCGGACTGGAAAGGCCTAAACCCAACAGGGACAATTGGGTCCCACGGTGGCGGGGCCAAGTGTGACCCAACTCAATCACCAAAGGCAAGGCGGGCGTGGTGCTGTGTAGACAGCAGAGTGAAAGCAGCCGTCGGAATAGTCTGACAACTGTCACGGTGTCCCTAGAAGTGTAACCGATGGGCAGGCTACTAAGTTCTTTTTTGCTTTTTGGGTTTTTTTGAGACAGTCTCACTGTGTCTCCGGGGCTAGAGTGCGTGGCGTCAGCCTAGCTCACAGCAACCTCAGACTTCTGTGCTCAAGCGATCCTCCTGCCTCAGCCTCCCGAGTAGCTGGGACTATAAGCATGTGCCACCAGGCCCAGCTAATTTATATATATATATATATATATGAATATATATATATATTTTTTAGTTATCTAGCTAATTTCTTTCTATTTTTTAGTAGAGACAGGGGTCTCCCTCTTGCTCAGGCTGGTCTCGAACTCCTGAGCTCAAACAATCCACCTGCTTTGGCCTCCCAGAGTGCTAGGATTACAGGCGTGAGCCACCAGGCCCAGCCCAGGCTACTAAGTTCTTATTCGATCTGTGTAACTGGAACAGTTCCATGTCAGGAGAACAAAAGTTTAACTTTTGATTCATAAAAACAGAGAGTCTCAGCCCCTCAACCAATTCCCAGACTTGAGCCAGCTCACAGGCCCAGAACCCCCTGAATGACCGGGCAGCCGGTCCCCTCCAGGAAGGACCCCCCTATGCTACTGAAAATTTGTACTGTTCATCTTTCTCCTCGCCTTCCCCAAAGAGACCTTTGGGGACTGTCGGACACTGGCTCTGAGCTGACCCTAGTTTCAGGAGATCAGAAAGGCGCTGTGGCCCCGCGCTCAGAGCAGGGGGTTATGGGGCTCAGGTGATGGTGGCGTTTTAGCTCAGGTCTGACTCACGGTGGCCCAGAATTGTCCCTGAACCCAGCCTGTGGTCATTGCCCCGGTTCTGGAAGGTGTCTGGAAGGCACACACAGCGGCCGGCAGAATCCCCACGTGGTGTCTGTCGCGCTGCGGTGGAGGGCACAGGGGACCCCCCGGGGGCCACCTCGCGCACGGTCCACCGCTGCGTCAGGGCACAGGGGAGTCCCCCCGCATGTGTCTGTCGCCCCGTGTGCGGCTTTGCGTCCGCCTGTGCATCCCAGCGTGACCGGGACATCCGGCTCCGCCGCCTCCGAATTCCACGGAGCCGCCCCTCGCCCCCGGGGGGGACGCAGCGGGCCGGGGCGGCGTCCCGGAGGAGGGAGGTCGGAGGGGAACCAGAGGGATGACGAGGCGGTAGGTGGCTCGGGTCCCTCGAGGCGGGACGGAGGGCGCAGGCCCAGGAGCGCGGGAACAGGGCGCCGCGCGGGCCGGAGGGGCTCGCGGCGACGGCAGTGAGCCCGCCGCCCTCCAGGGGGCGCTGGGGAGCCAGGGGTGTTTTTTGGTAACAGCTTTATTAAGATCTGATTCATATACTGTAAAACCCACCTACTTAAAGTGTACAGTTCAATGGCTTTTAGTGCATTGACAGAGTTGTGCACCCATCAAATTAATTCTAGAAAAATTTCAACACCCTAAAAATAAACCCTGTCCCCCCTAACAGTGACCCTCCATCGCAGCCCCTGGCGACCCCCAGTCGGTTTCCTGTCTCCGTGGACTCGTCTGTTCTGAACGATTCCTGCGAGTGGGCTCAGGTGACCCTTCGGGCACGAAGCCCAGATAGACATTTGGATTTCCAACCTGGTAAATAGCCCCATTTCTATAAGCAAATCTTGGTTACTTTTCTTATTGCCTCAGTGGTCGCCGTCGCGGATGTTTGCTGAGCACCTGTTACGTGCCAAGCCCTGCTCAGGTGCGTGGATTAATGCGTCCAACTCCCACAGCTTTGCGAGCGGGAACTATTATCGGCCTCAAGTCGCAGGTGAGGAAATAGACATTAAACGAGGATGGCCGTGCTCTCGCTCCTACTCCCAGCTCGGGGGACTCTCTGTGATTCAGCAACGTCAGCCCCAGAGCTCAGCAAACTGTGGCCTGTGGTCTTGCCCTGTGGTTGTGCAAGATCTATACCCTGAAAACTATGAAATGTTGCTGGGAGAAATCAAAGAAGAAATGAGAGAGGAGAGACCATATCCATGGTTGGAAGATATAATATTATGGAAATAGCCATTCTCCCTAAGTATGAAATCCCAGCAGGCTTTTGTAGAAATCAACAAGCTGATTCTACAATGTATGGGGAGATGCACAGAACCTAGCATAGCTAGAATTCTTTTGACAAAAATAAAATAAAAACCAACTTGGAGGATACATCACTTCATGCTACAGAAGCCAAAACAAGGTGGCTACTTACAGGGGAAAGCTGCAACAAATAGATCAATGGGAAAGCCCGGAAACAGACCCACACACAGTCGATTGATTTTCAATAAAGGTGTCAAATGAATCCAACGGGGAATGAATAGTCTTTTTAACAAATGGTGCTGGAACCATTAGACATCCATAATGCAGAAAAAGGAACATTTTAAAATGAATATTAACCACACCATACACAACACCTAACTGGAAGTGGACCATAGACCTAAAGGCAACATCTAAACCTAGAAAAGTTCTAGGAGAAAAAGTTCACGACCTTGAGGGTAGGCAAAGATCTATTAGGTAGATCTGTACACAAAACAGTACAAATAATAAAAGAGAAATGATCAATTGAACTTCATAAAAATTAAAAACTTCAGTTCAGCAAAAGACACTGTTAAGAAAATAAAAAGCCAAGTATAGACCATATGCATAGCTGACAAGAGACCTGTATCCAGGATATATAAAGAACACTTTCAAATGAATAGGCCGGGCGCGGTGGCTCACGCCTGTAATCCTAGCACTCTAGGAGGCTGAGGCGGGAGGATTGCTTGAGCTCAGGAGTTCGAGACCAGCCTCAGCAAGAGTAAGACCCCATCTCTACTATAAATAGAAAGAAATTAGCCAAACAACTAAAAAGTAGAAAATAATTAGCTGGGCATGGTGGCGCATGCCTGCAGTCCCAGCTACTCGGGAGGCTGAGGCAGAAGGATTGCTTGAGCCCAGGAGTTTGAGGTTGCTGTGAGCTAGGCTGACGCCACGGCACTCTAGCCTGGGCAACAGAGTGAGACTCTGTCT
>CAUYPO010116711.1:0-13258 GCA_963574435.1 Cheirogaleus major
TTGCTCAGGCTGGTCTCCAACTCCTGAGCTCAAACGATCCTCCCGCCTCAGCCTCCCTGAGTGCTAGGATTACAGGCGTGAGCTACCACGCCCGGCCTCCCTTTCCTTCTTTGCTAGAACATTCCTTTACTCCAATTTTACAGACCTGGGACGACTAGTGGATTCAGGAAAAGCACAACACTCAGCATTACCACTTTCTATGAATCACATGTGTGATTGTTAGCATGTCATAGAATCTATGCAGGCTCATTTCCTCATCTGTAAAAGGCGGTTAAAGATAACTACCTCATGGGCTGTTTCAATAATTAACTTTAAAAACTGCAAAGCACTGTGCAAATGTTCTCGCTTATTCTTAGTCATCTAACACCTCTGCACACTCTCTACTTGTATATTTTCTTTTTTAACTGCAGAGACATCTCTACAGAGACGCTTTTAAAGAGATAATGAAGATGCAATGAAAGGTCAAATGTCAGCAGCCCAAGAAACACCAGCGTAAGTAGGTTTCCTTCCAGGGGTGCTAAGAACCTGGAAAAATTACTTTAATCTTTATTTTGACAGGCCTAACCTATGACCTCTGGGTTCTCGGGGTACCGGAGTCGCACCCACTGCGGGCACTCTTTCATTTTAACTCTCCCCTTTGTTTCCGCTCTGCCCCCGGCGCCGGGCCCGAGCCCTCTCCACGCTCGCACCCCAGGGTCGCCCCGCCGCGTGCACGCAGACCCCTGCGCCCCGCTTTAGAAAACGAAAGACAGAAATGGGCGCGGGAAGCCCGGAGAGGCGGGCCGCCTGGGGCCGGGCATGCGCAGAGGCCGCGGCGGGTGCCGGCCTGCGAGGAGCCAGGTCTCCGCGGCGCAGGCGCCGGGCTTGAAGCTGGTTGGGGGGACCGAGCCTGTTGGCCAGCGCGCGCGGTCTCGCGGCTGGGCCGGAAGCGGTGCGGTGGGGAGGCCGAGGCTCGAGGCGGGTTGGGGCTGGGCGCGCGCCGCGGCGTACCTGGTAGCGGCCGGTGAGCAGCTGGCTCCGCGACGGCGTGCACAGCGGCTGCGTGTAGTAGTTGTCCAGGAGCACCCCGCCGGCCGCCAGCGCGTCCAGGTGCGGCGTGCGGATCTGGGAGCCGTGGAAGCCCACGTCGTTCCAGCCCAGGTCGTCCGCCAGCACGAAGACCAGGTGGGGCGGCCGGCCGGCCCCGGCGCCCGAGCCCGGCGGCGGCAGCAGCAGCAGCAGCGGGAGGACGGCGGGGAGGAGCGGCCGCTGCGGGCTGGGGCCTGGGAGCAGGCTCGCCGTGCCGCGCGGGCCCATCCTTAACCGCCCGCGGTCCGGGTGCTTGTGGCGCCACCAGCCCGGGTACCGCTGATAGAAGCAGGAACTGAGCGGCCGGGGCCTGCCCCGCCCCGGCCTGCACCCCCAGCGGGCTGTGGGCTGGTGAGGCCGGGCGCTCGTGCCCCCGCTGCTTCCGACCCGGGCCCGGGCTGCGGCGGGGGAGGAGCCAGCCGAGACGAACCCGTGGGCCCCCGCAGCCCAGCTCCGTGGAAACTGGGCCGACGCTTGAAAGGGACCAAGGCCCATCGATGAACTTTGCACCGTGGCATCCTAAAAGAGGAGATGTGTTCCGTTTAATAACGCTTGCCAGTTTACAAAGCAAATTCACATCTCTCGTCTCCTGTAAATCTGGCAACAACCCTGGCAGCTAGGCATTATAATTAGTGCTCATTTTTTGGAAGAACAAAGCTTGTAAATGGTTGAGGCTCTGACTCCAGATCCTGAACCATGATGTTTTAACTAGCAAGTCATTTTAGCTCAAGAGCCCAGCTTGGAGACGGTGAGAGGAGGGTGAAGAGGGAGAGGTCTAGATGGTGTTTCAGATTAATTTATGAATAGGATACAGCCATGAAATCACTTCCCACTATCAAACAGGGGGCCAAATACACGGTCCAGCTGCCCAGTGCCTTTTTGAACGTGCAGTTCTACTTCCAGGTTGCCTTGGGAGTTGTTTTGAAATGTGTGGACATTAAATAGCTCATTCACTTATCCAGGTGTGAGCCCACTCAGGAGCTGGTTTCCTGACCACGCGGTGAATCAATGAAGTACGATATCAAATTTGCCTAAAATATCTGTGGGTGGAAGGAAAAAAAATCCCTTTAACCACGTGCTTACTGAATTGGGAAGTTAGCTTTATGACCAGTGCATTCCTGCTGCCATCCAAGACTTTTTGTCTACTCTATGGAGAGAGATTATAGCTGTTAACAGCAGTAGGCGAAAATTCTTTGTATTGCCTAGAGAACACATCCTTTCAGGCTGAGTCTGATTCCATGGGAGTTATTGTACATGTTTATAAATTGTAGATAAATGATGACAGTAGAAAATAATTCTTGTTTATACATTTGCAAATGAACTCTATCCAAAGAAGTGACAACCCACCCCCTCCACCACCACCATCACCAAGGAAAAAACAGTTTGGCCTCCACTTGCACATTTATTTTAATATTCCTAATATCTTCTTTGTATTGTCTTTTGAACACTTACCAGTTTCCTCATTAATGAGTTATTTAAATAAAATCTTATGTATTCACTTTTATATTTGTATGAGGGTCATAATTGAAACTGCCCTTCAATAACAGGGTGCAAGACTAGAACTGTGGTAAGGGCATACCTAAAAATAATAACAGGCCTGCCAAAAAATGATGATAATAATTAGTACCTGTCTTTCTGAAATTGCCACTCTGGTACCATGCAGCTGGTGGTCATAAAGATTCTTAACTTCTCCCCATAGCTGGTGTCCATAAAGATTCTTAATTTTCTCCATAAATAACATCACCTTTTTGAAACCTGAAGGTAGTTTTCAGGATATCTTCCAGAGCCTGCACATTCCAGCGGATTGATTGACCCACCTCAACCAGCAGCCCATACCAAGAAACCAACTCAGCTGGAATTGTGACCCCAGGGACTGAAATCACACAAGATGATTCCTATACTCCTAATAATTTTGCACTAACTAACAAACCTAATTGCCTAATCCCTTGCCTGCTGAGCTATCCTTAAAAATCCTATCTCCCAAGTTCTCTGGGAGACGGATTTGAGAAATTTCTCCTGTCTCCCTGCTTAGTGCTATGGGCTATAAAGACCTTTTCTGTGCCAAAAAACCTGCTGACTAAGCATATTGGCTTCTTGGGCAGCAGGCAAATGAACCTAGTTGAGCTGCAACATGATTTTACCTTTTTAATTTGAGAATTATCCTTTAACACATGAAGTGTTTCCCTTTTATATACTTATACATTTTTTCTTTGCATGAATAGATTAATTTATGTTATATCCACTTTTCCTATCTAGTGGAATCAGTGAAATTTAGCAGAAAACATTATAATTTAAGGATTTCAAAATTTTAGTCTTACCCTATAAGAGATCTCGAACGACTGAGAATTTCCACTGTGGTCCTTCTCTCCCATAACTGTTCCTCCCTACGTACACTTGATAAAAATTGGATTGCCCAAACAATGGCTGCTAATCTATAGGAACAATTATTTCCTTAACCAACTGTTCCTCAAACTAGCTAAACTTACACTGAACCTTCTTACATCTTGTTTTTTCAAATAAAAGATTATACTAATAGTGCTTCTGAAAATATGCAAGTGGAAGAGTTAATGTGTGTGTGTGTGTGTGTGTGTGTGTGTGTGGGTCTAGCTCTGTCACCCAGGCTGGAGTGCAGTGTTGCTAACTTACCTCAGGCAACCTCCACCTCCCAGGCTCAACTGATCCATCCTCCTCCCTCAGCCTCCTGAGTAGCTGAGACTACAGGTGCATACCACCATTCCTGGCCCTGGAAGAGTTAATTTTATTTTTCGTCTATGTATTAAACATCTTTAATGTGTAGTATAGGTTATTTTGTATGGAGTTTTTTTTGGTGTTTCCTCATAATTACATTCAAATTATGGGTTTGTGCGGGAATATCACAATTGTGCTTTGGTATTCTGGATGCTTCCTATTAAGAGGCACATGATGTTGATTTGCTCTCTTATGGGATACCTTTTTTAAGGTGGTCATTTCTCCACTGTAAGTTAATATTTTACCCTATTAATAAAATTAAGAGATATTTTAAGAGTATGTAAATATCCTATTCCTCAAACTTTTGCTTATTAGTTTTTAGCATCTTGCTTTTTACCTCAGTTAGAATGGCTACCCAATGGTGATTTTCTATCATTTCTTCTATATGTATTAATAGCCTTTCTATGGTAAGAAAGAACTTTCCTTTCTCCCTTATTTATTTAATTTGACTATGAACTCATGGATTCTTGTTTTAATCAATATGTTATAATCCTTCACTATAATTATTTCAATGCTCAAATTTTCTCTGATTTGGCCAGTGGGAGCCCCTTCAATCTGGCTCTTATATCCTTTCAGCATGTCCTCTTTAATCTTTGAGTGTTTACCTTTTGGTACAATGAGCTTTTCTAGGCTCATCTTGTACTTTTCCTTCCCTATACCTAGAATGAGGCATTTCTCCAAGGAACCCTAATTCTTTTCAGTGGAGGATGATTTCTGTGCTTTGCAAAGCCCCTAGTTCTTGGCTTGTGCTGACTGGCTATAGGTTATACTCAGAAGTCAGGATTCCTGGGTTTCAGTGCTTCTCCCCAACCGCTTTTGTTTCAATGCCTTTGAATATGATAAATATTGCATACAAGGACTAAGCAATTTTAAGCACTTTATCTCTAAATGTCTAATGCCGTTGGGATAGAGGAAGAAAAGATAAAGAGATAAGCGTGATAAGAGGTGTTTCTTCAGAGAGAAAACCTGAAGTTCACTAAGTATATGTGGTAAATTGTGGTTGGTGTTTCTCATTGCCCATTACTACTCTGAACAGTCCAGAAGGAGATAGACTTGAACATCAGAAAGAAGATGCAAACTTTGTTAATTTAAATGCCAGCTGTTAAGTTACTTTCATGATACATTTAGTTCTACAACCTATTAGGGATCGATTTGTTCTTACTATATCTAAGTGAGGAGGAGAGGGTCTTCTTAAAGGCCTGTAAGATCATAAACCAGACTTACAAAAAAGTGTTTTTGAGGTCCTTTTACCTTATATTTATTTTTTTAGTTTCAGAATATTATTGGGGTACAAACATTTCTGTTACATGAATTGCTTTGTACAGTTTAAGTCAAAGTTATAAGTGTGCCCATCACCCAGATAGTGTGCATTGTACCCATCAGGTGTGAATTTACTCATCCCCTTTTCCTCCTCACACCTGCTTGATTTTTGTTGAGTTTTACTACCATATGTGCACACAAGTGTTGATCAATTAGTTCCAATTTAATAGTGAGTACATATGGTATTTGTTTTTCCATTCTTGGAATACCTCACTTGGAAGAATGGTCTCCAGTTCCATCCAGGTTGTTACAAAAGATTAATTCACCATTTTTTATGGCTGAGTAGAACTCCATGGTATACATATATCATATTTTATTAATCCACTCATGTATTGATGGGCACTTGGGTTGATTCCACATCTTTGTGATTGTGAATTGTGCTGCTATAAAAAGTTGAGTGTGTCTTTTTGATAAAATGACTTTTTCCCCTTTGGATAAATACCCAATAATGGAATTGCTGCATGAAATTGTAGGTCTACTTTTACTTCTTTGAGGTATCTCCATACAGCTTTCCATAGAGTTTGCAGTCCCACCAACAGTGTATACGTGTTCCTTTCTCTCTGCATCCATGCCAGCATCATTGTTTTGGGACTTTTTGATAAAAACCATTCTCACTGGAGTTACATGATATCTCATTGTGGTTTTGATTTGCATTTCCCCAATGATTAGAGAGGTTGAGTAGTTTTTCATATGCTTATTGTCCATTAGTCTATCTTCTTTTGAAAAGCTTCTGTTCATATTTTTTGCCCACTTTTTAATGGGGTTGTTTGATTTTTTTCTTGCTGATTTGCTTGAGTTATTTGTAGATTCTGGTTATCAGCCTTTAATCAGATGTGTAGCATGCAACTATTTTCTCCCATTCTGTAGGTTGTCTATTCACTCTATTGATTGTTTCCTTGGCTGTACAGAAGCTTTTTAATTTAATCAGGTCCCATTTATTTATTTTTGTTGTTGCTATGATTACCTTTGGGGTCTTCTTCATAAATTCTTTGCCTAGGCCAAATATATAAGAGTTTTTCCAACATTTTCTTCTAGAATTCTTATAATTACATGCCTTTGGTTTAAGACTGTTGTCTATCATGAATTAATTTTTGTGAGTGGTGAGAGATGCAGATCCTGTTTCAGTCTTCTTCATGTGGCTATCCCATTTTCCCAGCACCATTTATTGAATAGGAATTCCTTTCCCCAGTGTATATTTTTGGTCTGCTTTGTCAAAGATCAGATGGAAATATGATGATGGTTTTATATTTGCATTCTCTGTTCTGATCCATTGGTCTAGGTCTCTGTTCTTATGCCAGTACCATGATGTTTTGGTTACTATAGCCTTGTAGTATAGCTTGAAGTCTGGTAAAGTGATGCCTCCCAATTTGTTCTTTTTGCTTAAGGTTGCCTTGGCTACTTGAGGTCTTTTCTGGTTCCACACAAAGCATAGAATTATTTTTTCTAGATCTGAAAAAGATGACATTTGTACTTTAATGGGGATTGCACTGAATCTGTAAATCACTTTGGGTAGTATAGACATTTTAACAATGTTGATTCTGCCAATCCATAAGCATAAAATGTTTTTTCATGTGTTTGTATCCTCTGTGATTTCCTTCCTCAGTGTTTCATAGTTTTCCCTGTAGAGGCCTTTCACCTCCTTGGTTAAATATATTCCTAGGTATTTTATTTTCTTTGTCGCTATTGTGAAAGGTATTGAGTCTTTTATTTGATTCTCAGCTTAACTGTTGTTGGTGTATAGGAATGCTACTGATTTGTGTACATTGATTTTGTAGCCTAAGACTTTGCTGAATTTAATTTATCAATTCCAGGAATTTCTTGGAACAATCTTTGGGGTTTTCTAGATACAAGATCATATCGTCAGCAAAGAGCAACAGTTTGACCTCTTCTTTCCCCATTTGGATACACTTGATTTCCTTTTCTTGCCTGATAGCTCTGACTAGGACTTCCAGCACTATATTGAATAGAAGTGGTGACAGTGAGCAGCCTTGTCCCGTTCCAGTTCTAAGTGGGAATGCTTTCAATTTTTCCCCATTCAGTGTGATGTTGGCTGTGGGTTTGTTGTATATGGCTTTTATAATTTTCAGGTATCTTCCATTTCTTCCTATTTTGTTAAGAGTTCTTATCATAAAAGGGTGCTGAATTTTGTTGAATGCTTTTTCTGCATCTGTTGAGAGGATCATATGGTCTTATTTTTACTTCTATTTATGTGGTGAATCACATTTACAGATTTGTGTATGATGAACCAGCCTTGAATCTCTGGGATGAAGCCCACTTGATCATAGTGGATTATTTTTTGATGTGCAGCTGAATTTGATTTGCTAGGATTTATTGAGAATTTTTGCATCTATATTCATATGGGATATTGGTCTCTAGTTTTATTTTTTTGTTATGTCCTTTCCTGGCTTTGGTATCAAGATGATATTGGGGCTGGGCACAGTGGCTCACATCTATAATCCTAGCACTCTGGGAGGCTGAGGCAGAAGGATTGCTTGAGCTCAAGAGTTCAAGACCAGCCTGAGCAAGAGTGAGACCTCAGATCTCTACAGAAAAAATAAAAAAGGTGATATTGGCTTTGTAGAATGAGTTGGGGAGGATTCCTTCCTTCTCAATTTTATGAAATAATTTCTGTGGTATAGGTACCAGTTTTTCTTTGTAGGTCTGATAAAATTCAGCTGTGAAACCATCTGGTCTGGGACTTTTTTTGTTGGGAGATTTTTTTTATTACTACTTCAATTTTGTTACTTGATATTGGTCTGTTCAGGAATTCTATTTCTTCCTGATTGTGCCTAGGGAGATTGTGTGTTTCCAAGAATTTGTCCATTTCCTCAACATTTTCAAGTTTATGTGCATACAGATTTTTATAATATTCAGAGATGATATTTTGTATTTCCATGGTATTAGTTGTAATATTTTCTTTTTCATTTCTAATTAAGCTTATTAGGGTCCTTTATTTTCTGTTTCTGGTTAATCTAGCATGACTGTCAATTTTCAAAGAACGAACTTTTTGTTTCATTAATCTTCTGTTTAAGTGTTATCAATTTCATTTAGTTCTGCTTTTACCTTAGTTATTCCTTTTCTTCTACTGGGTTTGGGATTAGTTTGTTCTTCCTTTTCCAATTTCTTGACATGATTCATTCGATTGTTGATTTGTGATCTTTCTGTCTTTTGGATGTAGGCATTTAAGGCTATGAATTATTCTCTTAGGAGTGCTCTTGCTGAATCTCACAGATTTTGATAACTTGTGTCCCTTTTGTCATTTAGTTTGAAGAATCTTTTGATTTCCATCTTAATTTCCTCCTTGACCCAATAATCATTCAGCAATACGCTGTTTAATTTCTATGACTTTGTGTAGAGTTGCGTGTTTCTGTTGGAATTGATTTCTAATTTTATTCCACTGTGGTCTGACAAGATACATGGTGTAATTTCTGTTTTTTTTAAATTTGTTGAGACATGTTTTGTGGGTTAGGATGTGAACAATCTTAGAGAATGTTCCAAGAGCTGATGAGAAGAATGTATATTTGGTATTTTTGGGATAGAATGTTCTGCAAATGTCTGTTAGGCCCATTTATTCTAGAGTCACATTTAAGTTCATTGTTTCTTTTTTTTATTTTCTGCTTGGAAGATCTGTCCTCTTCTGTAAGTGGGGTGTTGAAGTCTCTGCCTATTATGATGCTACTGTTTATCATTTTGTTTAGATCAAGTAGGATTTGCTTTATGAATCTGGGCACACCTGAGTTAGGTGCATAAATATTTAGGATTGTTATGTCTTCTTCTTGAATTGTTCCCTTCACCATTATATGATGACCATCTTTGTCTTTCTTTACTTTTGTTGATTTGAAGTCTATGTTATCTGATATGAGGATGGCTACATCAGCTTTCTTTTGGTCTCTAATTGCATGGAATATTGTTTTCCATCCCTTCATCTTGAGTCTGAATGGGTCACTGTGGGTTAGATGTATTTTCTGGATATAGCAGACCCTTGCCTTATATTTTTTTTATCTATTCAGCCAGCCTATGTCTCTTGAATGGGGATTTCAAGCCATTCACATTTATTGAAAGAATTGATAAGTGGGGTGGATTTCTGTTCATCCTGTTGAGTAGATCTTTATTGCTTTGTTTTACCTCTTGAGCCATTGTAGTATCTGGGCTCTGACCTTTAGCTTTTGGGTGATTTTACACTGGTGGGTGTCTATTGTGCTAATCTGTGTATAATGCAGTTCTGACTACTTCCTGCAGGACAGGTCTGGTCTTGACAAATTCCCTCAGTGTTTGTTTATCTGAGAAAGTCTTTATTTTTCCCTCATATCAGAAACTTAGTTTTGCAGGATATAAAATTCTAGGCTGGCCATTATTCTGTTTGAGAAGACTGATAACGGGGCCCCAATTGCTTCTGGCTTGTAAGGTCTCAGTTGAAAAGTCTGCAAGGTTTTCCAACTCTTGTGTATTTTCAAGGGAAGAAATTGCCTATCATTCATCATCACATTCTTGAGAATGTTTTTTCTCAGCTGTAGACACAGGCTTCTGCACATTACTGGAGTACTTTCAAACATGCTGGTTGTTGGCTGTTCAACACTGACACTAATCCTGAGCCCATTCCTTTGAGGCCTCTCTCAGTGTATGGTCCACTTTCCAGAAGCTAGTGGTTTTACTTGGGCTCTTTTAAGTCAAGGTTCTTACTCAAGAACTGGCCAAGAAGCCATGAGAAGCTGAAAGCTTTAGGAACTGACCTTTCACTCTCCCTGTCTCTCTCTCAGGGTCTTCCTTCTTATTGCGAGTGCTTATTGCTCCTAGGCTTCATGGCTTTTCTTTCTGTGCATCTTTGCAGCCTCAGTTTTTAGTACTAATCAGCTTATTCTCTGATGGTTCACAGTTCAAGTTCCTGTGGAAGAAATCTGGTTGACTCAACTCATCTTTCTAAGGACAAGCTGTGTTTCAGGTCCTTGGTCAGTAGATGCTAAACCTGGTGCTGAGGCCAGGACAACAGTTGGATGGGCATGGGGGTGCTGGTGTGACCTTCAAAACCTAATAGCACCTAACATACAACAAAAGAGGGAACAACCTTAAGGAAATTAGGAAGTAGACTTCTTTAACGCTGTGGGTAGAATTTCCTTAAAAGTTTAATATTTGTCTAAATGTTCTCTTCTTATTATTTATTGGTTTTAGTGCTGTATTAACTTTATGACATGAATTCATTGCTGAACTTTCATTATTTCTTCTTGCCATTATAGTATGCAAAAGACTGGGAGAGTCTAAACCTATTACTATTTCACAGAGGAAGAACCCAGAGATGGTGAGTAACCATCATGAAGTCACAGGACTACAGAAAGACAGAGAATGAGAAGTGGATCTCCCAATTTCCAGACAAAGGCTTTAACCAGCACCCAACACGGGAACTGGGACAGAGAGCCTACATAATATTCAAGATAGTTAGGAAATGTTTGTTACCAAGGGGATTTCTCTCTTTTCTCATGTAAGAGGATTTACGAAACAGAAATAAACGGTATCTTGAAGAGTTCTAATACATGATTACTGTTATAAAACATTTAAAATGTAAACTTGGCACCATTTCAAAACTTACCAGTTAACAAATCATTTTAAAGTTTACTCTAATTACAGAATCTTATCATGCTTCACATTGAGGTTTTTTTAATATTTAGGAAAAGTTCAATAAATGTGTAACAAATGTGTATTTATAAATTAATTATAAATGAAAAACCACCTTTTACAAAAATTTTTTTATTTATTCAGTCGACTAAACCCAAATAATTTCAAGAAGCATATCAAAGAATTATTTCTAAGTGGATTTTTTTTCTTACAGTACATAGAGCTAAGGACAATCCTGTCAGCTCTTAAGTTTTTGTTTGACCTGCTTTGTCAAATGCTTTGCGAAATGATATTCACAACAGCACCATGTGATGTCAACTTGCATTAATTCTGTCCCAAAGAGAGGTGCTCAGTATTCAAACTGTGTTTGTACTGGCACAATCTATTTATGTTTCAGCTTCATTTCTGAAGGTTTACAAGTACTACTTTTGTTAGAAGACTCTGTTCTTTTTTGTAATTCCTCTTCTAAAACAACCTTTGAAAGGGCAATACTAATGTCCTATAAAGGTGTTTTCAGGGAAGTCATTAAGAAAATAATACATATTTCAGAGAACTGAAGAAAAATGTTAGTTATATACTGGTTAAAATGTACTGTTTTCATCATAGATATATCATGAAAAATTAAAACTAACACTACCTAAGGAAAGATTTCTCAATGAAGTAAATCCATCCACAGTATTGTATTTGTTTTTATGTAAAAGATAATGTATTATTTGTTTTCAGCTATCAAGAATCATATGCATATATTACTAAAATTAGATAATGTCCTTTAAATTCAGTTATAATAATGATTGTATATTAGCAAACACCTAAATGTTTTACTTATTGAGTAATATGGGGTAATAAGAAACATTCATTCCAAATTTCTTCATTTGAAAGAATAATGAAAGTCACTAATCCATTATTTTATCTTGCTTAGGAAACAATTAAGAGAAAGGTTTTGTTAAGATTCTAAATCTAGATTTTGATGATTTTGAAATGAATTCTTGGTTTCTTCTATTCCCCTGAAAACCAATTATAATAATTTCAAATACAGTCATCTAGCAACTATAATTCAGTTGATTGCTAAGGGTCTTTTCCACCTTTTTTCTGAAGCCGGTTTCTGGCTGGCTCTGTCAATACCAAGGGTTCTTGTATGATGACTGCTGGGTAATTTTTGCCCAATAGTTCCACTTCCACTTGTTGTCCCACGTCACTTAGTTCCACAGGGACGTATGCAAAAGCCAGACTTTTCTGGATGCTGTAACTGTAGCTTCCAGACGTTGTGTTGCCAACCACCTGGAAAATAAGACCCGACAATCCCCGGTGTCTCGGTCACAGCTCTGTGCTCCACATCCCCAGGTGAAAAAACCTAAACTATAGAGTCAATTTACAATATGGAATTTTTATGAAATGCTGTCTGTGGGAATAATACCAGAGACACAGGGGGAAAATTTCACATTTTGAGGAGATTAATGAAAGTTTACAAATTATGAAAAATAATTCCCAAGGTACACATCTGTATTACTGTGAAATGTCTCATTTTTAAGTAATAACACTTAGTTTCTTAATACCTAGCACTATTTTGCTCAGTCTCATACCAAGAGATCTAGTAGGAGCAAGACTGGGGTATCTTCATTTTAAACTTAAAAAACCCTCTCCTCTATCATCAAACTAGCATGGCAATAGTAGATAAGAGGAAGGAAAATCTAAAAATCCAAATGCAGACTTAGTCAACTATCCCCGTTGGGGTTTAGAAGATGGCCTGCCAAAATAGTGTGGAATTAAACTATTTATTAATGTATCAGTAGTCAGTGTGAAGTAAACATTCTATATGAAAGACTATATGTAGCATATCTAATATTTAACAGTTATTCCTGGCAATTGTAAGGCACTTAAATAAATGGTAACTTTAATACTTTTAGTTATATCATGTACAAAATATTTTGCTAGACACTCTAGAGAAATGAGAGGAGTCCTGGTACCTGCCCTTACAGCTTAAGTGGGGAATTAACAAAGAGATACAAGAAAATGTAATCAGGAAGCCACAGGATTACACATGAAGATTAATACGTGAGCCAAGAGCCAGGTGTGGTGGGGCACACCTGTAATCCCAGTTACTCGGGAGGCTGAGGTGGGAGGATTGCTTGAGCCCAGGAGTTCAAGTCCAGCCTGGGAAATGTAGTGAGATCCCATTGCAAAACAAAACCAAAAAACAAAACAAAAAAATGCTTCTATACTTTGAAGGTGGGTAGAATTAGGTTGGCAGAGACGTGGGATGAAATCTTCCAGGATGAGGGAAGACATGGCATTAGGGATGAACAAAGAAGCAAACAATGAAAACTAAAGTGGATGAAATAAGGTAACTTCGGATGGCAAAACAGAGAACAATATTAAATAAGGAATCAAAACTCAGGAGATGGGCCTGGCACAGTGGCTCATACCTATAATCCTAGCACTCTGGGAGGCTGAGGAGGGAGGATTGCTTGAGCTCAGGAGTTCAAGACTAGCCTGAGCAAGAGCAAGACCCATCTCT
>CAUYPO010116713.1:0-47968 GCA_963574435.1 Cheirogaleus major
TGCCAGGGGCTGGGGGTCGGACACCTGGGGAGTCACTGTTTAATGGGCATAGAGTTTTAGCCACACAGATGAAAAAGTTCTAGAGATCTGCTATGCCACAAAGTGCCCATAGCTCACAACACTGTACTGGGCACTCAAAAACTTGTCAAGAAGTTAGATTTCATGTTATGTATTTTTCATCACAATAAAAAAAGGGAAAGGGCTTAAGAAAACAACAGTATTATTCTTAATGAATATTTACATTCATAGTAAATGCATAAAAGCATGGGAGGAAGGTTGCCTACCAAGTTTTGTCAAGCAATTGTTTCCAGGAAGAGAAGGAGAGAAATGGAATTGGGAAGGGAAGAACTCTGATGAATAAAACTGTAAAGTTTTATTCCTTTTTGTTCAAAGGATCTGAAGCAAATGGGGCAAAATGTCACCTTGGTTAAATCAGAATGAGGTGCACATTGGAATATATTGTCTTTATTATGGTCGAAATATGTAACAATAGTAACTAAGAGTAAGACAGTGCTCAGCAATGCACTTAGCACAGAGGAGGACTCGAAAAGTGGCAGCTAAATAATACAAACTGAAACACAGAGCCCACGCAGAAGTCCAGAAGCAAGAGGGAGAGAGCTGTGCTTCTAGAAAGGCTCGAGCACCCATGATGCTGAAGTATGTTGGCTCGAGAGCTGACACTGGGGAGGAAAGCCAGGGCCAAAACACAAGGGGCTCTCGCGTGCTGAGGTGCACCCCACTGAGGCTCCACGCTGGTCTGGTGTAGGGGGAAACGAAGTCTCAGCTCCAAAGCCCACGCCATCCTCAAGGGGGCTGAATGTGGCTCCAAGTCCATGCAGCCCCATTCACCTGGGCGGCTCCCTACCTGTAAGAGTGGCTCTTCCAGATACTACTGAGTCTTTGCCCGCTCTCTCTGCACATCACCTTGGGATCACCAAGCCTGGCCTTTCTTGGATAAGAAAGTAAAAGGCACTTGCTGTGATGGAATGAGAGAGGGCACATAACAAGATATTTTGTGATTTGAAGGCTTGAAGAAAAAGCTGTCCCACCTTGTGTAGGGATTCCTGGGGAAGAAAGGAGGTCCATGGTTTGAGTGTAAAGTGGTAGATTCCAGAACCAGCACCATCCCAGAGCCTCAGGCTCAGCTAGGGCGTGGATGGGTCTGAGAACTCCCACAGTCACTCAGGGCTCTGGCAGTATCCCAAAGCACACCTGAGAAAGGGCGTACGACCTGCCAGTGGAGACACAGGGTGGCACTCACACCACGTCTCCAGGTTGAACCCTCAGGGGCAGCTTGAGAGCACTGTCAGCCCTCCACCTATGGCATCTGCCCTTCTCTGAGAGATGGCAGCTGCCATTGTCCTGGGGCAACCTCTGTTTCCTGCTCCCACTGTGATCCCAGGCCAAGCCACAGCTGGGACGGGTGCTCGGGGCCTCATGGCTCTGGCTCACCATACTTCCAGTTCTCTGCAGCCTCATCCTCAACAGCGGACAGGAAAGCACTTTGTCCCTAAAGGCTGTGGCCATTTTTCTTGGGAATTCCCTCCACCCAGAGGGAGGGGATTGAAATAGTTTTCAGGGAAGAACCCTGAGTTGGTTGATTGGTAACGGTTTCCACTAAACATAGCACTGAGAAGTGAGTGTCTCCTCTCCTGAAACTACCTACCAAATCCTGACACCTGTGACTGCTACGTGTGTAGGGGACTGTGTTTACTTCCTAAGGCTGCCATAACAAATGGCTACAAACTGAATGGCTTAACCAACTATTCTAGGCTCATGTTCCTGGAAGCTAGAAGTCTGAAATGGAGGTGTTAGCAGGGTCATGCTCTCTCCGAAGGTTCTAAAGAAGAATCCTTTCTTGCCTCTTTGTAGCTTCCAGGGATGACCTGCAATCCAAGGGCATTCCTTGGCTTGCAGCTGCATTGCTCTAATCTCTGCCTCTATCTTCAACTAATCTTCTTTCCTTCATGTTTTTATGAATGTACGTCTTTAAATCACCAGCTGTTGGATTTAGGGCCTATCTTAATTCAGTATGACTTCATCTTAACTTGATTATATTTGCAAAGACCCTTTTTCCAAATACGATCACATTCACAGGCTCTGAGTGGACATGAATTTTTGGAGGATACCATTCAACTGACTACAGGGACTTAGAGAGCTTCTGGATTTGGGGAACAGCTAGCCAAGGTCCGCTACGTGCAGCTTCTCATGCCTGCTAGCTTTACTGAAAAAGGACCAATTATATTGGTTTTCCCCTAAGACACTTGTAAACATTTGGGGGCTCCTGAACATGTAATGAACACACAGACTCTGAAAACTGTTGCAGAGAACAGACTTAAATTCTGCTCTTTCTTGTGGCATTAGAAGATGTTGAGGAGTAGTGTGCAGCTAATGCATATGTGCCCTGGGGACAGACTGGAGCATATTACTCTAGCATATACTCCAGTATATGTATATTACATATACTCCCTTGAGTATAAAACAGGAGAACTCATCTGTTTAATGACGGAAGTTAGTGTATCCCCCACTTCTTCTTGAGTATGTGCACACAGCAAGAGATGAGATTTCCAGTTTCATTTGAGAGTAGAAATAGCTTTGTGATGGTAATTCAGAGTTGAACAGGACACAGTCTCTTGAATTCAAAGATTCAAAGCATAGCGAAGAAAAGGCCAAGTAATCAGTCCAAGTTTTCACCAATGGAATCTGAGCAGGATGTACAGATTCAGTGTCACTTGGTTAAAGGAAATCTCTTGCCTTAGACTTCCCTTCTTTCCCCTTCCTATAACCCTGAACAAGGGTGCATAACCCAACTTAGATAATACATAAGAAAATAGCCAATGGTTAGCTAGGATCTGGTGGTTTCTGAAGCATATCTGTGAAAGGTGGAAGAATAATATGGAAAGAACTTGAATCTCTAGCCTTTCTCTAACCAAAAAAGACAAAACAATACTAAACATGTATGTACCTAACAACAGAGTTTCAAAATACATGAAGTAAAATGTGACAGAGCTAAAAAGAAAAATAGATGAACCCTCAATTACAGTTAGAGAATTCAACACTTTTCTTTCAGGAAACAGAAAACTGATAAATTAGCAAGGATATAGAAGACCTGAGCAACATAATTGACCAACCAGATTTAAATGATGTTTATAGTACACCACCCAACAACAAACTACACATTTTTTTCAAGTGCACATGGAACAGTCAGCAAGACAGACTATACCCTGTGTCATAAAAGAAATCTTCAAAAATAAAAAAAAATTAAATCATAGAAAGTATGTTCTCAGACTACAATGGAATTAAGCTAGAAATCAGTAATAGAAAGATAACTAGAAAATATCCAAACATTTGAGAACTAAACAACATACTTCTAAATAATCTATAAGTCAAAGATAAAGTCTCCAAAGAAATTAGAAAATACCTTGAACCGGACAAAAATGAAAATATATCACAATTTATGGGGCACAGCTAAAACAGTGCTAGAAGAAATTTTATAGAATTAGTGCTTACATTATTGTATAAAATATAAAGTCTTTAATCAATAAGGTAAACTTCCACCTTAAGGAACTATAAAAAGAATTTAAAAAACCAAACGCAAGTAGTAGAAAGGAAATAATAAAGATAAGAGAAAAACCAGTGAAATTGAAAACAAATAGTAGAGAAAATTAATGAAACCAAAATTTAGTTCTTCAAAAAATCAATAAAATTTATAAACCTCTAACAAGACTGACAAAAAAGAGAGAAGATACAAATTACCATTATTAGGAATAGAGGAAGGCATATTACTAGAGACCTTTCAAAGGATGATAAAAGAATGTTCTAAATAACTCGTTGCACATAAATTCAATACCTTAAAGTTCTTTGAAAACCATAAACTATCAAAATTCACCACACACAAAATAGTTAATATAATAGTCTTATAACAAGTGAAGAAAATAAATTTATATTCAAAATCTTTTTAAAAAAAATTAAGAAATTTCTAGGCCCAGATGATTCCAAAAATTCTGCCAAACATTTAAAGAAGAAAGAACATCAATTCTACACAACCCCTTCCAGAAAACAGAAGAAAAAGAAATACTTTCAGTTTACTTTACGAGGCCAACATTGCCCTGATATCAAACTAGATAAAGACAGTTCAAATAATATCCCCAATATTAGTACAAAGACCAATATCCCTTATGAACATAAATGCAAAAGTGCTCAACAAAATATGAGCAAATCAGATCCAGCAAAACATAAAAAAGATGATATATCATGAATAAATGAGGTTTGTCCCAAAAATGCAAGACCGGTTCAAGATTTGAAAAAATTGCCATATTAACAATCTAAACAAGAAAATCACATAACTATTACAATTGATGCAGGAAAAGCATTGAAAAATTCAACATTCTTTAATGATAAAAATTCTCAGCCAACTAGGAATAGAAGGTAACTTTTTCAATCCAATAAAGAATGACTACAAACAAACAAACAAACAAATAAACAAACAAAACCCAAAGCTGACATCACACTTAATGGTGAAAGAGTAAATGCTTTTCCCCAAATATTAGGACTAAGGCAAGGATGCCTGGTCTTACTTCTTCTATTTCAACATCACCCTGGGAAGTATTAGCCAGTGCAATAAGACAAGAAAAAGAAGTGACATCCAGGTTCAAAAAGGAATAAAACTGTCCCTTTGCATTTTGACAATATAATTGTCTTTGTAGAGAATCCCAGGGAAACCATATTTTAAAAGCCCTAGAAATAATGAATGAATGTAGCAATGTTGAAGGATACAAGGTCAACATACAATAATCAATTTTATTTCAATCTACTAGAAATGAACAATTATAAGCTGATATTAAAAATAAAAATATCATTTACAAAAGCACTCAACAAATGAAATACTTAGGCAGAAATCTAACAAAACCTGTACAGATCTATATGCTAAAAACTATAAAATGCTAATGGAATATCCCAAAGAACACCTAAATAAATGGAGAGACATAACATACAGACAAGCTTATTCTAAAGTTTATGTAGAAAAGCAAAGGACCTAAAGTAGCCAAAACGATTTTGAAAAAATAAAAAAAGAATGAACTTAGAGGCATACATACTGATTTTGATATTTATTACAAAGCTATAGTAATCAAGACAATGTGATGTTGGTGACAACTCAGAACATAGATCAGGGTAACAAAATAGAATTAGACCTACATAAATATGGTCAATCAATATTTGACAAATATGTAAAGGCAATTCGATGAAGATGGGCAGTCTGTCGAAAGTGTGTTTGAACAATTGGTTCAAATGTTTGGATCTTGGACCTAAGGGTAAAAATAAAAATATAAAACTTTTAGAAGAAAACATAAGAAAAAAAATCTTAGGCAAGAAGTTCTTAGATATGACACCAAGAGCACTATTCATAAAAGGAAAAAATCATAAATTAGACTTCACCAAAATTTTAAAAGCAATTTTCTCTATGGAATACACTTGTAAGAGAATGAAAATGCAAGCTATTGGGAGAAAATATTTGCAAATTACATACCTGAGAATATATCCAGACAGTGCCAATTGTAATCCCAAAAGACAATTCCAAATGCCATAATCCTGAAAGTTGAAATCCTGAAAGGTCAAAATCCCTACTGTCTAAAATCCTAAAAATCACAATTCTGAAAGATTAAAATCCTGAATGTTGAAAATCTTAAAGCCAAATTCTGGGGAAGGGATTAGTACATTTTCACTTGTATGCAGGGTGGTTGCATCATATTAGTTGCATCATGCTAGGTGGAACTATTACCTTATTATTGTCTTTATTTGGAAATTAAGTATGGTTTAAGGAGATGCATATGGGTGTCAAGTTGATAAGGAGTAGACTTTGGACTTAATTTGAAGTGTCAATTTGACTGGATTAAGGAATACCTAGAAATCCTGTAAAGTATTATTTTGGGTGTGTATGTGAGGGTGTTTCCAGAGGAGATTAGTGTGTGAGTCTCAGTGGACAAAGTGGGGGAAATCAGCCCTCGATGTTAGTGGACACCAGCCAATTGTCTGGGGGCCTGGAGAGGAAAAATACAGAAGATAACAGACTTTCCTTCTGATACCTTGGACATCAGAACTCCAGGCTTGCCAGCATTTGGACTTTAAGACTTACCCTAGCAGCCCTCTGGGTTCTGAGGCTTTCGACCTTGGACTAAGAGTTACATCATCTGCTTTTCTGGTTCTGAGGCCTTTGGACTTGGACTGAGCCACTCTACTGGCACCCCAGGGTCTCCAGTTTGCAGACAGCCTGCCATGGGCCTTCTCAGCCACCATAATTGCATGTGCCAATTCCTCTAGTAAATCCCCTCTCATGTATCTACCTACATACGCTTTTAGTTTTGTCTCTCTAAGAACACTAATACAGATTTGGTACTGGGGAAGCCAAATATCATCCCTTCTTACTGTATTCCTTACAATATAATGGAAGCGATCTGTGAAATTGTTTCCTTGCAAAAAGCTGTGATAAGTTAAGCATAGGAGGCTACTTAATGGCGAAAGAGAAAAGTTTAAAACCTAATTATCACTGGTGCTGTGAAAGCAGAAAATCACTTAATTGCAAATGGCCAAACAACCACCAGACTTTCAAATGGACAGCATATGCTTACAAAATGTGCAGACCACAGCCACTCTCCAAATACAGTGCAGTATTTCAAAGATCACAGAAGAAGTGAAAACACAGATAAGAATACAAGAAATCTGCCTGCCAAATTATCCAATCACATATGACTTCTGCCCTGTTATGCATAGTGCCAATTTGCTATGCAATGGATTTCATTGTTGCATTATTTTCAATACTGGTGGTATAAATTACATAAAGACTTTTAGAAGTTCTAATTTGCTTTATGCATTTTTTGCAGATGTGATTCCATGTAAGTGCCTTATCACAATGGGGACTTTGTGTGTGAGCTTTGTGTGTGTACTTAAAGACACTGAAACTTCCTCAATAAATGAAGAGATGTCCTTTCTGTACACATGCGTTTGTGAAAAGTAAAATTTCTTGAGATGTCAGCTTTTGGGTGATGACCCATTATGGTTTTTGATTAATCTCTCATCAAAAGACTGAGGTCCTCCATCACGGTATTTGAGATGACTGCAGTTATAAAGCTGGACACGCACATTTACCAACCATAGTGATACATGTTTACACATTTCACTTTTTGACCTATTTCCTTATGAGTATGGCTCATCTGCTCACAACTGGTATGGCTGCATGACTGTCGTTAGTATACCTGCGTGTTTATGCTTGCAAAAAGATATTTGTTGTTGCCTATTTTGTTGTGTAAAGTGGTCTATGAAGTGTCCTTATAAAGTGGCTGAAGTGTGATATTTTTATGTTTCTTTAATAAATCCTTTTTTAAAAATGCAAATAAATATATTTTAAATAATTTTTAAAGCTATTTTTTCCAAAATTATATTTCCAAGATTTATATCTTTTGGGATTGTGGTTTTCAGGATTTTAGACTTTAGAGATTTTGATATTTCAACATTCAGGAAGGATTATGGCATTCGAGATTGTCTTTCACAATTATGGCCCAAACTCATATCCAGGATATATAAATAACCTCAAAACTCCACAGTAAGAAAACAAACGCTCAAGTTAAAAATGGGTAAAAGAATCGATCGATCAGACATTTCACCAAAGCGAATATACAGACATCACATAAGCACAGGAAGAGATGTTTAATATTATTCATCATTAAGAAAATGAAAATTTAAACTTTGATGTGATACTAATACATCCACTAAGTACCAAAAAAATGCTGACAAAATCATGTGCTGGTGTGGATATGAAGCAAATATAACTCTCATATCTGCTGGTGAGAATGCAAATGGTACAGTCACCCTGGAAAACAATTTGGTAGTTTCTGGTAAAGTTAAGCATTCACTTACCATGTGAACCAGCATTCCCATTCTTACATATTTATTCTAGAGAAATTGAAACTTATGTTCACACAAAAACCTGTATGTGAATGTTTATAGCAGTTCTATTCAAATCACCAAAAACTGTAAGTAACTGAAATATCTTTCAATTGATGAATGCTTAAAGAATTTGTGGTATATCTATACCATAGAATGCTCTTCTGTAATAAGAAAGAGTGAACTATTGATACTTGCAACAACTGGGATGGCTCTCAGAGGCATTATGCTAAATGAAAAACGCCAGTGTCAAAAGGTTACATTTCTCTGACATTCTCAAAAAAGACAAAGCTACAGTAATGGTGAGCAGACCAGTGATTTCCAAGGGCTGGAGTAGGGGGAGACTATGGCTACCCAGGCACAAGGGAGTTTTTTAGGGTGATAGAAACTGTATCCTGATTGTGGTGGTAGTTACACAAATCTAGATATTAAAAACCAAGAACTGTACACTGAAAAAGTCAATTTTACTCTATATTTATTAAAAAAATTTTTTTGAAATCTGAAAGTGACAATATATAATGCTATACAGGTGGCCAGTCATCACTGCTAGTATCTCTGACTTGAGGACAGAATACTAAATGGTGTAAGCAAAAAATTAGATAATTCTTACAAAATATCTAGAACTTACATTCACCTATCCATCCAGGCACGCATCCAACCAGTCAATCATTATGGGCTGTTCCAACCAGCACGTGACCAATGCTTATGGAGTACACAATATGATGGCAAAGGGAGATATGATTTTTAAAAAAAGGTAAACGTGTGAAAAAACGATGAAGTGGATGAGTATAAAGAAATATGTTGATGACTAGAAGACAGAAAAGTTTCTGAAGTGGTTTCCACTTAGGCAAGAATTTGCCAGACTCATATTAAATCCAAGAGCCTTCAATTACTCTTCTCATTGGGCTACCCATGCAGCTGTTTGCACACTGGCACAAATTATCTAATGTGGCCTATTTGCAAAGTGTGTAATACCATAGTCATTTTGTATATACCCAATAAAGTACAAAAATGATGTGTCTACAACTCTGAGTTCATTCTGTGTGAAGTACTAACAAGTCTAAAGTATGCATATCTATTGGAAAATGAAGAATTTCAGTTCCAGGGTGTGAATGGAAAGTCACTCTTGATGTGGATAATTAGCAAAAGCGGGCCTGGGAGCTGAGAGTGGAAGTGGAAGGCCAGAAGAGGACAAGAAGGAGTGGAGGTTTATTTCTTCTTTTTACTTTGTTTTTTTTTATTGCATTGAATCCCTGGAAGAGATGGAGGACAGGTGAGAGAGGATGGCCTCAGGCAGCGAGCATGTCAAGCACTGCCCACGTGCGCCGGGTGAGATGTCACCATGGCAGAGCCGGTCCCCTAACATTAGGAACAGGCAAGGGGCCTGGCGAAATGTCTACTCAGTATAGAGTAGATGGAGTACCCCATGCTTATTTTCTTTTCACACTCTAGGATGTTTTTGTGTGTGATTTTGAGACTGCAGTGAGGTTCAGGGGCAGAACACAGAAGTTGTATACAATCTGAAAAGAATAGAAACTTGGAAAGAGGACCAGACGAGGCACAGAAACAACTTTCCTTAGCATGTTTGTTACCTGCAATGAAATAGTATAGATTTGCAAATGTATTTTGAAATGTATAAAAAAGTAAGACAAATTGACTGATGGATGGAAAGATAGCTAATGGATAGATAGTTATATGATTAAAAAACAAATGCAGGCCCTCAAGGAGGTAGAGCATGCTCCCTCTTCTTTAAGTATGGGATGCACACAGTGACTTCCTTCCAAGAGTGCATATGGAAAGGGAGGAGAAAGAGTAACTTTGCGATGGAGAAACCTGACAAACACACCTCAGCCAGGTGACCATGGTCAGCATCAGCCATGATAAGACATGTTGATAATGTGCATCGTTGATATGGGCAATGAGAAAGGCACTATACCTCTGTGGTCTTTCTCCCCAAGCCCTGTAACTGCAATCTAATCATGAGAGAATCATCAGACAAGTCCCTGTGGAGGGGCATTCTGCAAAATGCTTTGTAAGTACTTCTCAAACTGCCCAGGTCATCAAAAACAAGAAAAGTCCGAGAACTTGTCACAGCCAAAGGAGCATAAGGAGATAGGACAACAAAATGTAATGTAGTGTCTTTGATGAGCTCCTGAAATAGAAAAAGGATATTAGCAAAAACTAAAGAAATCTGAGTAAAGGATGGATTTTCATTAATAATAATACACCAGCATTAGCTAATTCGTTGTTACAAATGTACCATACTTAGATTAGATGTTAATAATAAGGGAATCTGGCCAGGGAGTATATGGGAACTCTGCAGTCTTAGCAATTTTCCTGTAAGTATAAAACTATTCTAAACTGTTCTAAAATTAAAAGTTTATTTAAATAAACAAGCTTAGTAAATTGTTAATGGTAGGACCAATGTGGTAGATATATTGGTGTTCACTAATGTTCCTTTAACTTTATTGGGTATTGTATGCTTGAAATTATTAATAATTTAAAAATTAATTTATAAGCATTTATTTGTAAGTTTTAACTGCAGGGCAGGAAAATCCTAAAATGCTTTAAGCAGCTAGTAGGCAAACAAAGGACTGCAAATTAAAATGAATTGCAGAGTACTAATAAAGACATGAAAATTATCCCCTGGTATATTATATGTTCACTGCTTTATTATTTGTTGATGTAAAATAATTTCTAATGATCTTAATAACTTTACCATCCATTTTGGTTCCTCCAACTATGGAACCCCTTTGAGATTTTAAGTTTCTTAATCATAATTTCTCCTAAATGCCCCACAGTTAGGGAGAAGCTGTACATGTACAGATTTCTGCAAATGATCTATTATCCTACTTCACACACACACACAAACTGAGGCTATCGGGCATAACTCCCCCACTTCCTCTCTTCCTATCTGCAAACCTCTCTGTAACCTGCCCACCCTCACCCCTTCCTTCTAGATGTGGACAGCAGTTCAGGGTTGACCCCTGACCCTGGATCCTCATCATCCCCTCCCTAATTCTTCCAGGACATTCATATTTTTTCATCAATTATGGCATTTCTTCCCCAAGTCTTCAAGCTTCCTGCACCCACTTTTCTTCACATTCCCAAAAACCTGTGAATCTCATCTTTAAACAATGACCCGTATTCTCCAAGAGCAAAATAAACCAGACACGTAAACATCCTCTCTCTGCCTCTGTCACTCTCTGACTCCTACCTTGTGTCTCTTTCCCCAGGCCAAGGCTCTGCAGAGGACAGTAACACTTGCCATCTGCCCTGCACTTTCATTCCTCTGAACCCAACCGTCCACCAAAAGCCCTTTCACGGGTCACCATGACTTCCCCAAGGCCCATGCCAGCAGCCTCCTGTGGTCCCATTCTTGCTACACTTTGAGCAGCTAGTGACACTCATGACCAAGTGTCAGCTTGACGTTTTCCCCTCCTCCAGCTTCCAGGACCCCATTCTCCTTCCCCAACTCCTTTGGCTGATCATTGTCAGCCTCCCTTGCTGACTTCTTTTCCTCTGTTCACCCTGATGAGCATCAGAGCTCTGTCTTTGGCCTTTGGGCCATTCCCTAAGACACCCTTTCCGCACAGTCCAACTCCTCCCAAGGCCACCCTTACTCCAAGGACTCCTAGATCTCCACTTTCCCCAGAACACCAACAGCAGACGTGTAACTTGTCTTGGGAACCTATTGTGTGCTGGGCACTCTTCTGAGCACTTTACATACATTGTCTCCTCTGATCTTTACCACACCCCATAACACTAGGTGGTACTGGTATTATTAATAACATCCCATTTTACCAAGCGCAGAGAGCTCAAGCAACTTACCCACACTCACAAAGCTTGAAGCCAGACTTGAAGCTCAGTCCCATATGCCATCCCAGTGTGACTCAGGATCCACATCTCCCACTTGCACTATTGCCATAGTCTATATACCCCCCTTTTCTTGCTTCAGCCTGGACTTTCCCCAACACATTTCCTGTGCTGAGCAGGGTGACTACCAGAAATAGATATCTCATCAACCCTGCTGTGACTTCCCTTTGTCCCCAGCTACTGTCTAAATCCCTTAGCACAGCACGCGACTCTGGGCAGCCGGGCCAGCCTCAATTTCCACCCTGCTCTCTCCTGTTCCTTTCTTCAACAAATATTATTAAATGTCTATTCTTGAGTACTGCCAGCAGGTGCCAATAACAGGGTAACAGGATGGTAGACAGTGAAGACACAGAAGCAAACGAGACCAGCTCTTTCGTACGCTGTCCCACCACGCCAAGCAGCTTGCGGTGTCCTGACTGTAAGACTGTGTTCAACCTCTTCGCCTTTTCCTGGGATGCAGGGAAGGTGCTTAAATTCACTGATCTCCTGAACAATCACCACTTATCCTTCATGGCCCAGTCAAAGTGTCACCTTCCCTATATGGCATTTCCTGATCATCCTTTACCCGCAAACATGGATCCTGGCCTCTTTTCTATCCCAAATGTGTGTCTTTCCTCTCTCAGAGGAGCTACTATACTTTGATGCATCTACTTGACTATGAGAAGGTCTCTCCCACTTCACAGTGAATTCTTTGCTCAAAGAGACCTTTTATTTCTCTCTGCATCCCCACGGGGACCTGGTACATAGACATTATCCATCCATCCATCCATCCATCTACCCACCCACCTATCCAGCCATCCAACAAATGTTTCTGAACGTCCTCAATGTGACCGCCATTTCTCCAGGCTCTGTGGATATGAGAAGAACAAGAAAGATGCGGCTTCTACATCCTAGTGGGGGGGAGGAATAGACAATGGAACTAAACAAATAATCAAGATAGGTGAGTGAGAAGTTCTGCAAAACAAATCAACAGAACGATGTCCCAGAGGGCAGTACTTTAAAAGGAAGGTGGCATTTGTGATGAGTCCCAGATAATAAGAAAGGACACAGCCAAGCAAATAGGGACAAAGAGTCCTGATGTAAGAATGAACTCTGTGTGTTTGAGGGACAGAAAAGAGCAGAACAAGCAGGGCAGCGGGCAGGGGGCAGGGCTGGGGCTGGGTTGCTGGGGAGAGTGTGGGGACTTGGAAAATGCAGCGAGTTTGGCAATAGTCAGACCTGATTTTGAATCCTTTCTCTAGTATTCACCTTGTCATGTATGACCCTGGACAAGTCACTTCACCCTTTTTAGCCTCTGTTTTCCCACCATGAAATGGGGACACGAGTACCTATGTCATTCGGTTTGGAGGAGGAAGATTGAATGTGGCAGTTTGGTAAAATGTCCGGCACATAATGGGTTTTGACAAACATTATTTCTTCTTTCCTTGCTTTAAACAAATAATGATGCTGTTTTCTAAAAGTTAGGTTATATCATTAGAAAGTGCCTTTGTTCTTTGCTCTTGTTCTACCAAAGTAAGACAATGCAAAAATAACATAGTGGGTCTCAGTTCCCCATTTTGCTAATATCCAAGTTGATGTTTCCCTTTTGCAGCAATAACAACACGCAGAACAAAAACTGAAACAGCTTCCCTTCTTGTGCCCTGGGGATCCAGCATGGCACTCCTGGAACCCTCCAGAGACAGCTGCTCTCAAAGCAAGCAGCAGTCTCTGCAGAGGGCACCTTTGGCCCCTTTCTGGGGCTTCAGCAACTGAGGACGATGAAAGCTGCAGACTGAGGAGGAGCCAAGGATTGACTAAGCGCCAGGGTGCCTTGTCCGCCGTGCCCGAGACCACACCCTTCCCTTGCCCAACTTACATGGAGCAGCCGATTCAGCTTCACGTGGCTGGATTATTTTCTGTTTGCACTTAGTTCTCTTTTTCTTCTCCTTTCAAAAAAGTCCAAAAAGACTTTGGGCCAAGCCAGACTACCTAGTTAGAAGGCCAGATGATTTAAATGACCTGGGAGCTAGTTTTCTGAAGAGCCAGAAAGCTTTGGTCTTTGGAAGCTCCGCAGCCAGAAAGCTGCTGTGTTTTCCTGGGAGATCTCTGAGGAACACACAGACACACACACACACACACACACACACACACACACACACACGCCTCCCTGGCCCCAGTTCCCTACCCCCCACTCCAACCCCAGGAAGTAGATTTCTCAAACGGCAGGGCTGTGTATGAGTCACAGGCAATTCCGTTTTGTTTTGGGGCGTAAGACCTCCTACTCTTGGGGCCAACAACAGTTGCTGAGAAGGAGATGTGGTTCTGACCCCAAGGGAAATTCCCATGTCTTTTTTTTTGGTGGCTTGGGAAGAAAGTGGCTTGGGAAAAACATGGTCCCTTTTCTCAGCTCTCTTGATCGGCAAGGACGCCTGAGTTTGTGGGGCTCGGTGCCGCGTGGCGCGTGGGTGGTGTCAGGAGCCAGGGAGAGGGGACTCATGAATTGTGGGGGATCTGTCAGGGGAGTCTGCCGAGGGTCCCCCAGTGGGAGGGGAGGGGTGTCCTCGTGCTACGTGCAGAGGCAGGGGCGGCACCGCACATGGTCTCTCAAACTTCCAGGAGCTGCGGCGTCTGCAGAGAGAAGGCCGGGAAGTCCACGTCCCCAGCCCTGTCCCTACCCTGGGCCAGGAGAGAAGGTGTGAGGCCTGCTGCCTCCTTTTCTCAGATCAGCTCAGACTAAGCAGAGAGCTGGGGCAGGCCCCTCTCACTGTAGAGCGTCATGTGGCAGGAGGTGACTGGGCCTGCTGGGAAGGGGACCCCCAGCTCCCTGGGTATGGGGACATGCATCCTCAGGAAGGTTATGATCAGGCTTCTGTTCTCTTTCCTTTCTCAGGGAATGATGCTCCCGACCGTGTGGCCTCCCGGCAGGCTGCTCCCCACCCTTGTGCTTCATCTCACTGAAGGGAGAGGAAGGAACCGAGGGAAGGTCAGGGCCTTTGGAGGCGGCCATAGCCCTGAGAGTGAGTGCTGCCCCCCCAAGTCATGTGAAGGCTGTCACAGGGCCATTCTGATGGCCTGATTCTAAGGGTGGCCTGGCCGACACCCCATGGGTTCCTGCACCTATCTCAGGAAGCAGAGCGCCTCTGTCCCCCGCCGAGTCTCGGGGAGGGTGGGTGAGCACGCGGCAATCCCAGAAATGGGCGGACACAGAATGGCACTACCCAGCAAAACCACGGAAGAGGAGAAATTCAACTGTCATTCAGTAAAGAGAAGACGCTTTATCAGATCCAGAGATTAGGCAGATGTCTGCCCCTGGCTTTGAGGAGAAAAGGGAACATGACAAACAGATATTCTTAGCAGAGGGTTTATTAGAAAAGAGAATGTCTTCCAGCACGGGTCTTGTGGTGGTGCACGTGGGAAGCACGCGGTCCACAGTCCTGGTCACTGCCTTCCCCACGCCAAGCACCAAGCCTGCACAATGGACAGCAGAGGCTGCAGCTTCTCAGAAAGATTCTGTCACTAGCAAGCCTTGGTGCTAACAACAACAATCTGGTTTCCACTCAGATAACTTGGAAACCCGAGCCACTGCAGACACTGCTCCTTGGCCCTCTTATTAACTTGGTGCCCTTGAACCTTGAATCAGCACCCTTGGCCCGTTTCAGTCCTATCTGGCTGTTTCCTGCTAAGATTATGCTTCGCTGCACAATCCTTTCTCTTTCAGCAACGTGGGGTGGGGTGTTGTTCATGGACTGGACCCCAAAATTGAAAACGTGAATCCAGTGATGGTGTTTATTCCTTAGCAAATGCGCCATCTCTCCGGAAAACTGCAGAGGCCCCGACTGCATTTGCCAGGCAAAGCTGGGTCAGCAGAACGGGCCGCCCGGCCTTGGAGGCCACTTCAGTTCCGCTGGCCGGGAGAAAGACGATACAGACTGTGGTTTTTCAGTTCCTGGGGCTTAGGGAGCTCCAAGTTCCCTCCCTCCCTGCCCTTCTTGCACTGTTGTTAATTTTAGAGAAGACCTTGTCCTCTCCTCATATTGCCATTGAGTTCCCCGTAGCCTCAGTTTATCCATCTGTGAAATAGAAAACCTAATGTTAAATCCTTTACCTATGGTATGAGAGATGGGTGTGGCTCTTGTGGGCCTCTCTGCAGCCTCTCCTCGGCCTCAGTCACCCCTCTCTTCCTCTCCTGCCTCTGCCAGTTCTTCCTCCCCGACCAGCCCCCTCTCGCCACTCTGCCCCTGCAGCCAGGAAGATAAAGAGTGCGCGACTTTCTGGTTCAGAAGGTTTGCTTTGCAGAAACACAGCCGATTTATGGTCCTGTCCTTCCCACCTGGGGACAATGTTTATTTACATTTAGGAACATGAGGGAGGCTTAGCTGTGGGTTTCCGAGGCCGGGAAGATTACAGCGATACATAACAGTGCCGCCCTCGGCGAGCACTGAGCTGGTGCTGGGCTTCTGCGGCCGCCGGACTCGGGGTGGAGGGTTCAGGGAGGCGAGTGTTGGAAAGGGGAGGTCTGCAGCCCCTCTGAGTCTGGGGATTAATTTACTGACATATTCACGAGCCAAAAACAGAGACAGAGGGATAGAGGGAGGCAGAGACAAGGAGAGACCAAAGAGGAGAGAGACCAGACATTGAAAGGGAAAGGAGGAAGAAAGAAGTTCCTGAACACTTTTAAAAATCACAAATTAGATTTGAAGAGAATGGCGGGGGGTAAGATTTCTTCACTGCACTTAATTTTTGAGGGATTTTTCTTTATTTACCACTAACTAAGAGGGCTCCGGCAGCAGGTGACTGATGACTGGGGAAAGTTCCAGAAGAACCAGAGTCAGTTCACTGGGCTTTTGTCCTTGAGCTGTAGAATGTCTTGTACCTTGTCCATTTTTCTGGGGCGCAAGGTCATTGGGAGGTGCAGTCACCAGGACACTGAAGTTTGTCCTGGAGACCCAGGCCATGGGTTGCTCTGTCTGAGTCCTAGTGTCTCTCCGTCCCCCGGATGTCTTATCCTACCGTGTGCCACCCTGAGCTCCAGACGTGTGTGAGAGGGAGAGTGTGGGCTTGGGATCCCTGAGCCTCGGCTTTCCCATCTGGACCATGGAGACTCCAATATCTCATAGTGCGACCATAGAATTGTAACAACGTTAATGTGCTATTAAATAAACCAAATAATGGCGACTGCTCAGAACTCACGGGGGGGTCCTCAACAGTGCACTGTGTCCGCATTTCACGTTCACGATCCTGGTGGGTCCTCACGTCATCTCCACCAGGTGGAGACCTCACACGGCTTCACGCTGTAGATGGCACACAGAAAGGCAAGGAGGAAACTTCCTGCTGACAGAGTGGCTCCAAAGCCTTTTCCCTTTAACAACCATGTGGGTGCCCCCAAAACGTTAGCTTCCTCTCCTTCCCTTGCCTGTGGATAGTTAGGGTTTTCCCCCCTGATAGGCCTGTCCCCTGCAACAGGAGCCCAGCCCTGCGGGGAGGCAGCTCGTCCCTGGCCAGGTGGAGGGTCAGGGGTCAAGGTCCAGGCACCGGAGTCCCGATGCCACCAGCCAGTAGTTGGCTGAGGAATCTTGGGCCTAGTCACTGGATCTCTCTGAGACCCGTGTCCTCCTCTCTCCGGTGGAGGGGTGCTATGTGTCCTGCCTGTCCAGGCATGTTGTGAGGACCCAGGGTAGGGGACAGCCTAGGGAGAAGCCACAGCTAAAGGGAAGGGCAGGATTCTTTCCCCTCCCTCAGCCCCACCCGCAGACTTGCCGTGGCCTGTCCTTCGAGGGAGGGAGTGTAGTTGAGGCAGGCTCAGCTGTTTAGGGCTCCAAGTCCCCACTGGGGCAAGTCACTGTCTCTCTGAGCCTTAGTTTCCTCTTCTGCAAAAAGAGAATAAACCTAGCGCTTACTTCTAAGGGTAGATGTAATAAGATCAGGTTTGGAAACCAGCCGGCTGGGTTTTGGCACATAGCAAATGCTTCCCCACGTCGCTGCCACTTGTGTACCCTTGCAGAGCTGAGGGGCTGTGTCTCCCCCACCCTCATCCCCTCCTGACTCGGGTGGCTCAGCAGGGCACCGCTGCCCACAATGGAGCGCGGGTGCCGTTCGCAGGGTGCAAGGAACAGCGCCTGAAATACGAAGGCTCTGTGCTGCGCGTGGATTTTCTATTTAAATTTACTTATCCCTAATTATAATCTCAGCAAGAAGGAAATGGCTGAGGACCAGCAGGGGTTGTCTAGGAGCAATTACTTGGCAATTTTCTTTCTTCCAGTGGCAGCAAAGGGAGCTGGAGAAGCAAGGACACAGGGAGGAGCTCGGAGTCTCTGCGCCTTCCCTTTCTCTGGGCTTGATGTTCTCTGCCCCGTTGGTAGGGCCGCGTGGCTGCCTCGGTGCCAACTCAGCACCTCCATGGCTGGCGGGCCACAGGGACGGTCCCCTCGTGCTGGGGGCAGGAGAAATGGGCAGTTGGCTGTGTGTGCGTGGGGTACTTAAGCATACTGACTTCTCTCTGACATTTACCTTTTTCTTGAAAAGTCAAAACAGAGCCTGCTGCCCCCTCCCCTCTGAGTTAACAGATAACTCCAGGGTACCTAGCTATTTGGTAGATCTTTTGTGTTTGTTTTTTAAGTTCCAAAGATGGGAGGAACACTTGCCTCAGAATTACCCAGGGTGCTTGTTAAAGATGCAGGTCCCAAAGTCCCCTGACACCTGCAAGGATCAGCATCTGCTGGAGAAGGGTCGGGGGACCGCTGGGCACTGGCGTCTGCACTTGGCCAGTGGACCGGATGCTACTGATGGATTCCAAAGGCCGAGAGCCCCCAGTGTGGACCGTAAATGCCTGATTCCGTCCTGTTTCCTCACCGAAGCATGTCAGATGCTCGGAGATTGGTCGGCGGCTCCTTGGGCAACCTGGCCCATCACCTATCGCGTGCTCGTAATAGAGGGTGCTGAAAGTGATTGTCAGACACAGAAAAGGATGACAGCAGATTTGCCTTGTTCTCTGCTTGAAACAACCCAAAACATTGCATTGTCGTTTGCGGAGTATCAGATCCAGAAGGATTCTAAGCAAGCGATTCCTAAGCATAAGAGCACAGCTGTAGAATTAGACTGCCTGGGCTTAAAAATCTGGTTCCGCTACTACTTAACAGCAAGACAACTTTGGACTCATCACTGGACTTCTCTGCGCTTCAACATCTTTGACTGTAAAATAAGATAATAATAGAACCAAACTCCTGGAAGGATTATATGTATATGTTATATGTACACACACACTCACCCCAGCACGTATGAACTGCTAATTAGATGTTAGTGTCACTGTTGAAGGCTTACTCCACACTAAGCACAGTGCTAAGTGCCTTAGCTGAATTTTCTCACATACTCCTCACCACCGTCCTGTCTGGTAAGTATGTTTTTGTCCCATTTTGCAGGGGAGAGAACTGAGACTCGAAGGGATGAAGTAACGTGTCCAAGGTTAAAGAAGCAGTCAAGGTCAGAGCCACTGGTTTATTCTTATGGAATGCTCTCTGTGTGGCAGGCTCTGTTCTAGGCATGGAGGGCACACAGGCAGATGAGGTTGCTGGTCTCACAGCATTCACACCTGGCTGGGCAAACCTGGAAACAAAGTGTCCCGGCTCCAGCCTGCAGGTCTCACCTCCGCTCACACTACCTCTTGCCGGGTGATGGGGCTGCTCACATTCTTGAGCACACAGCTGGGCAGAAGAAATCCACCAGGAGATGGATGGCGAGAATAGTGAAGGAAATCAGGAAATTTCACCCCAAATATGACTCCTTAGTATAAAGAGTATTTTAAATTAAAGGCCCTGAAAGATCAACAGACCCTGAAAGGGGCTTTCCACCTTTCTTGATTAAAAAAAACCAGACCCGTCAAAAAGGACAATTGACTTCCCTTCCCCTCCTTGTTATCTCAACATATTGCAGGAAAGGAGATCAAGAATGCAACCAGACCTGGCCCAAATCATTTCAAATATAATACCTGCTTCTCAGGTTAATTTAATTTCCAAAGAGAAACATTGACAAGTCAACCTGTTTCCTCCTCATCCACTCATTCTCCCAAGTAGCTATTCATCCTCCCTAGTAACCATTTATTGCCCCTCAACAGAATTACCTGTATTCCTAATCTCCCCCACTCCTCTAAAAGGAGGGTGTGTAAACTTCTGTACCCTGCTGGGATATTGGGAAATTGCTCTGTGATTCTCCCTGTGCTCAGAGTAAATACATCTCTTTTTCTTACTAATCTACCTTATTGTGAGTTGATCTTTCAGCACACCTTCCCGGGCAAAGGGGAGGTTTCTGCTCACCCCTACAGTAGCATGAGAGATCCAGAAATAAATGTTGGCTCTCCAGAGAGGGGGATATTTTTTCCGGCAACCTTGGCCCTGTGGCATGCCCTCTGCCTCTGCCAGCTCCTGTCCTTGTGTTTGGCTCCCTGGACTCTGTATTCAGTGAGACTTGCTGAGAAGAACTCCGAACCCAGGGATGGGGAGCAGGCTGAGGGTGGGGTACAGACCCCCATGTTCAGTGTGGTGGCTGTATGACAGAAATAGGACTCATTTTACAGTCAAATTGAGCCTTTGTTGCCTGTGATTCCTGAAAACGTTTTTCAAAGTCCGTTGAGACCTCCCTGTCACCAGGAGGGAGGACTAGCTCTCCCTAATCCAGGGACTCAGGTCCTCTTGGGAGTGGGGAGAAGGGAGGCCTCCCTGGACAGGTGGGCTGACGGTGGGAGTGGGAGCTTGGGCTCCCTCTAGTGACACCGTGGGGGTAATGCAGAAGACTCCTCCATCTAGGCACAGAGCGAACTCTGTCTGTGGGACTTTCCATCAAGGAGGTGGGGGGTGGTGGCGAGTCCCGGTCACAAAGGGCCACTCTGGGGTTCCCAAGGGTAGCAACAGTTCCCCAGTGGAGCTGCCTTAGATGTCACCATTCTGAGGGCCTTGACACTGAACCTGAACCCCAACCCCTATCTGTGCACATGCAGACCCCTGGGGTCTGGGCCCTTGTTGTCCCCTGCAGACCTCCCCACTGGTGGTAGCCTCCTAGCCACCCCTTCCTGGCTGGACCCTGCACACACTGCTCCCGCGCTGGACCTGCTGGGCTGGGCTTGCCCTGGGCCCTGCCAGCTCACCACCCACCCTGCCTCCGGGGAGGGTCACGACAGAGACTGGTCTCGAGCCCCATTTCCAGACTCAGCGTTGCCTCCTGGAAACCACCCGTAGTATTTTTGGAGCTACTCAGAGTGCTGACGATTAGCAAACTACTGCAACCAGATGCCTGCGCTCTGCTGAGTCAGCAAGGTTCTGGCAGCAGTGGGCGCAGACCCTGGCCCGGGTCTCTTTGAGAGAGTCATGTGACTTCTCGGGGCTGCAGTTGTCTTGTCTGAAAAGAAAACTAAAAACGCTGGGATTAAAAGGGACAAAATATGGGAAAGCACTTTGGAAAGCATGGTGTGCATGCTGGTGTTAGTGTTCTCATCATTTTTAAAACCAGAAAGCAGCTAAGATGCCTTATCCTGTAAAACTCAAATGGATTTTGCCAGATTGTCACCCCACCAAGTAGCGGGCCCCTTCCTTCCCAATCTCTTTGCCATTGTGTAGGGGCGCGTGTGTTGGGGCAGGTGGTAGTGTGGGTACAGCGGGGTTTCCTCAGTCACCTGGGGAGCCCTGAGTGCCTGCTTCACTGAATTAGACCAGTTTAGGGACCCGTTTGGCTTCCTATGTGGACTGCTCTGTTCTGTATCAAAAGCATCTGAATTTTCATTCAATCCCTTCCCTAAATTTTCGCTCAAAAAACCAAACCAAAACAAAACCTGACAAGTCCCTTATGTGTAGCTGACTCCACAGGAAGTTTGGGGACATGCTTGGGCGGGGGGGTGCTGGTTGCTTCATAGCCACAGACAACTTCAAGTCCAATATTAGACATGCATATTCCTAAAAGCCCTTTGGCGCTTTCCAATAACTGAAGGCCAGCCTCCCTCTCCTCTTCCCTAAGCCCTCTCCCGCCCTCTCCCATGCCCCAGCTCCTGCTTATTTCTAAAGCAGAGAAGTTTACATATTTCCTTCTGTGTCTTTTGACAGCTGTTATTTATCGAGGTGACATTCAGGGTGTGTGCCCCAACAAAGAAAATTCTCTCCTGAATTAGGTGCCAGCTGATGGGATAATAGATCTTTCTTCCCACTACAGTTTTGTGTATCTCTGGACTTCCTATTCACATGGGTAAGAGGCAGGAAAGAGAGAGCTGAAAGGAGCAAGCACCGCTGCAGGGGCGCTGCAGGGGGCTCCAGAGGGGGTTCTGCTGCCCTCACTGTCCTGCCTTGTGGCCTTTTGCAGGGTCTGAGCTCCCCAATGGGAGGCATGGAGCCCAGCTCTAGCATTTTTCCGTCTACATGGCAGGGTCTTAATAAAATTTGTCCTGTGATGACGTAGCTCATTGACATTTTGGGGGTACAGGGCTGACCATACCCTTCCCACCCTGAGCTGGAGTCTCAGGTGCAAGAGGAGCCTGGGAACTCCTCCAGGTCCAACATGTCCAGTCCCTGGTCCTCTTGCTGGGGCAGCTCAGCAGCACGAGGACATCCAGCTCTCAGACTCTTGGCCGGGGATAGAGAGGGGAGGACCTTCCTTGTGAGGGGAGCTGCGGGCAAGGAGGCTCCAGGGTCAGAACACCCTGGAGGGCCCTCCTGGGTCTCAGGTCCTTCATCCCTCCAGTAGGCTCCAAGATCAACGTTATGACAATAACACCAGCAACGACAATAACAGCTACTGTTATTTGAGCTCTTATTATATACTGAGCCCTTACACACATTTTTCATTGAATGCAATAATCATATGATGTAGGTACCACTATTATTATTGCCATTTTACAGATAGGGAAACTGAGGCCTGTGACGTTTCATTTGTCTAAAGTCACACAGCTAGAAAGTGTAGAAAATGGGTCTTATTCATCACAGCCACTGCCTCTTAACCAGTACGCCACTTAACACTGGTATGACAGTACAACCTAGAAATCAAATTCGCATGCAGTCATGTGTCCCTTAATGATGGGGATACATTCTGAGAAATGCATCGTTAGGCGATTTTGTCATTGTGGGAGTATTATAGTGTGCTCACACAATCCTAGATGGCACAGCCTGCTACTTACCTAGACGATATGCTATGGCCTATTGCTCTAGACCTTTCGCCTGCTCCTAGGAATGGAAGGCTGACACGAAAACCAAAGGTGTTGGCATTCTGTGAACAGAGAGGTAACCTGAGGAGGGACGCCGGGCTGGGGTGTGCACAGGAGGGACAAGCGGTGCCTTCTCTGTCATGCGCAAGCTCGCAGGCCAGATGGAGAGAAATGACATAAAGTCACCCCAAAAGCCTTAGCCTCCCCTCTGCCAGGCCTATTGCCTCTTGCCCTTCCTAGGACATGCCGGCTTGGCACTGGGCTTGAGTTCCGCTAATAGTTGAGTGGATTTCATCATCTGAGGCCCTGGGCACAATGACAAGGGTGGTTTTCTCGTATCTGCAGTGAGCATTAAGCTGGGAGTGTGGGAAACAGCGCCTGCTCAGCACCCCACGCCGGGACCCAGTGCAAACTCGCCACTGTCTCCAGCCAGCCCATTAGCCACCCAGAGCTCTGCCGGAACTTCCGGCACTGAGGTAATTACCCAAATGGGGATGAATATTTAAAGGGACTCTTTCTTAACCCATAAATGCTTCCTCTCCATGTTCCCTCATCGCTGTCTCTGGATGGATTTCTAGAGGAATTGTTCTGACAGAAAGCAGGAGCTGCCCGGGGTTTGGCCTTGGTCACCTGCCCATTCCCCCCTTTCTTGGAGGCTGACTTTGAAGGTGTTGGGGGACGGTCAGTCTGCCTGGTCATGGACATTAGAGCGTGGCCCTGTGTTCTCCACAAGTGGATCCCTGGAGGGGACAGGGGGAGGAAACCCAGAAGCAAAAGTGACTGGGCACCGTGACTAATGACCCCTTCACTGTGTCTAACACCACACCTTGGTGCCACTGTGATAAGGATCACTTCCTCTTCACCCCCACAGGTTTCATTGGAAGATCAACTCACAATAAGGCAGGTTAACAGGAGAAAGAGATTACAGATTTATTTCCCATGCACTTATTTACACACAGGGAGAATCACAGAGTGATTACTCGACGTCCCAATGGGGTCCAGAAGTTTATATACTATCATTTTAGAGGGAAAGGAATAAGAGTAATTCTGTTTAGGGGCAATGAGTGGTTACTAGGGAGAATGAACAGATACTTGGGAGAATGAATGGGTGCGGGTAACTGACTGACTTGTAAATGTTCCTATTTGGAAATTAAATAAACCTGAGAGACAAGTATTACCTTTTAAACAGGTTGGGCCAGATCTGGTTGCATTCTCTCAATATATCTCAATACATTGAAATATCAGGGAGGGGATGTGAAGTGAATGTTTGATGGGTCTGGTTTCTTATGAAGAAAGAGGGAAAGTCCTTTCCAAGGCCTATTGATCTCTAAGGGCCTTTAATTCAAAATACTCTTTATACCAGGTAGTCATATGTTGGGGTGAAATTTCCTGAGCTCCTTCAGCACAAAATATTTGAGATCATTTGTGACAATATATGTAGTTGTTGAGGGGCTACTTGTGTTTGTTGTTGTTTGTGAGTTCTGTTTCAACATGGGAGACTCCATTTCTGTTCCATCTGCAATTCCCTGGGAGAGAATCTTGGCTGAATGATCAAGTTCTACCTATAATTCTAAGTCTAGAAGGAGAATGATGTTTTATTGTAATACTGCTTGGCCCATGTATGTGCTAGAATGGGAGGAGAAGTGACCATTGAATGGAACCTTAAATTATTGTACTATCTTACAAACTGGAATTATTTGTCAAAGGTCAGGTAAATGGGATGAGATCTCATAGGTACAATCTTTCTTGCAATTGCATAATAAAGAGGCTGAAAGGCCTGGGACAAAGTTAATGGTAAGGATAGTCAGAACTTGGGTGATAAAACTGGGGAGAAATTAACCAGGTTGGGTCTCATGAACCTATGCCCCCACCACCATCTCCCCTCCATGCCCCAGCTGGGGAAGGTGCTGTGGGCTTGGCTTGCTTGAGTTTACACTGTTGGGGCCCGCTGCCCCATCCACCACAGCCCCCGATGTGGTGATCACGAGCGCACTAACAGGGGCAGCCAGCCGGGGAAGCAGCCCCACGCAGAGCCAGGCCTGGGGCAACTGCCACCGCCTGCAGCCACCGCCATCTTGGCACTGTGAGGGGGGCTGGGGAGGGTGCGACTGGAACTAATTCTTCAGTCCCATGCCCACTGGCTTATGACTCAGGAGTGGGAATAGTCTCCCCTTCCAAGACCTAGCAGGGAACTCGATTTGGCCAGAGGACACCCTGAGCTGGGGCAGGGCAAATTCCACTACACCAATATCATATAGGGGGCTGGAATGCACAAGGACAGCCGGCAAGTGTTATTGGACTTATACAAATGGATCCTAATGCAGAGCAGACAGTGTGAGAATAAATCTTTACCAAAGTGTATTCTGGCAGGCCTCCTGAGGGGAATGCTTAAAAGAGTTTAAACAAGGTCCAAGAATTCCAACGAAAACCTAATGAAGATACCTCTGAATTTTGGGGACACATCTATCAGGCATATCAGAAATATACAGATGCGAATCCAGAGGCCCCTGAAAATTTGTGCATCGTTAACATGAATTTTATAGGGCAGAGTGCTCCAGATACAAGGAGGAAGCTGCAGCATGTGGAAGGGCAATGGGCATGGATCTCTCGCAGCTTGTTGATATCACCTTAAAGCATAATATATAATGCTGGGGAAGAACAGAAACTGAAACCTGTGTGTGTTTTGTTACCTGCGCCGAACAAGGAGCCTTTGAGACAGTCAAAAGGAAAGGGCAGGAAAGGTTGCCCCAGGTTGAAGTACAATCAGTGTGCTTTTTGTAAAGAGGAAGGACATTGGAAAGAACACTTCCCAAAATTGCAAAGGTTTCCAGGTAACATGAAAGTCCCAGGAGAGCAAATGATATTTCGAGTCCAGGACTCAGATGAAAAATGAGGGGGGCTGTGACTCCGTGCCTCATTGTGGCTCCAGTCCAAATATCCCCACAGGGGCTCTGGATATGATTGACAGCAGGGACTTGATTAGTGGACTTTTTAATGGACGCAGGAGTACTGCCACTGCCAAGCTGCATGGGCAGAAGTGGTCTGGGCTCCCCCGTGGCCGCTGCCCCAGCCCCTGGCACCAGCCACGCACAGCTCTCTGTGAGCCAGGCAGGGAGTGGGGGCCAGGCAGCAGCAGCCGAGGAACTTGCTGTCGTGGGCCCAGGAGCCACCACCAGAGCTGGCCCTGCTCGGCTGCCGACTCTGGCATCCCCAGCGTCCTCAGTAGCCACGTTGGACCTGCGTGAGCAGTGGCAGCGCCAAGAGCACTTCTGTTCCAGAATGCCACTGAAATAATGGCCCTGACACAGGCTGTGGCTGAGCCCAGGCAGGCGGCCATCATGCACTGTTCTGGTCACCAAAAAAGGAGACGCTTTTGGTGCAAAAACAAATCAGGCCACTGGCAGAGATACTACAGAGGCCACTAAAGGTGATCTGTTCCTCAGGGCCTTTATGCCCTGGCTACATGTAGATCACTATAAACCCCCTTTAAACTAAAAACTAGGGCCCTGACACTTGAGACGACACAGCTAAGAGGAGACAGAATCCTCACGGACTCATTCTACTCAAAGCCTTGGTTTGGCCCCTTTGTGAGGCACCTACATGAATGTACACATTATGGGCCTAAATGGGTTTGGTGAGATCTCATTTAAGAGGACCCTGTTTGCAAAAAACTATCCAAAAAATAACTCAGAGATGCCTTTTATGTGCTCAAAACAATCCAAAGATTGTTGTTGCACAGGGAACCCAACATGTGGTGACCCAGCCTTTTGATGACTGGCAAATTGATTTCACTCAGATGCCCCAAATGGCTGGAACTTGTATTAGTAGATACCTTTTCAGGCTGGGTAGAGGCTTATCCTACCCAAATGCAGAGAGTGTCTGAAGTTACCAGAATCCTTCTAAAGGAACTCATTCCGAGGTATGGGCTCCCTTCCTCCATACAGAGTAATAACAGACCTTCGTTTATATAGGAGCTAACCCAGCAAGTAAGCAAAGCCCTACATCTAGAATGGAAATTGCACGAATCCTGGAGACCTTAATCTATGGGGAAAATGGAGAAAATGAATCATACTTTAAAGAAAACTATAGAAAAATTGATGCATCTAAGATGTTGCCATTTGCCCTCCTCCAGATAAGGGTAGTCCCTAGAAGCAGGTTTAAGTTAAGCCCCTATGAAGTAATTTATGGGAGACCCTTCCTAGCATCCCAAGGTAAGCATGGTAATGTAACCATGGGTAAAGAAAACAGAGTAAAGCAATATGCCCAACAGATAAATTAAATTCTAACCACTATGCATGAGTTTGCCTCTTTCAGGTCCCTCCCCTAGTTGGAAGCACCAGCTCCACCCCTTTAAACCAGAAGACCAGGTGTTGCTTAAAGCTTGGTAAGAGCAAAGACTCAAACAACAAATGGCAGAGAAGTGGAAGGGACCCTGTGAAGTGCTTCTAACAAATCACACTTCGTTGAAATTGTCAGGAGTAAAACCTTAGGTCCATCATACCAAAGTAAAGAGATGTCCTGTGGAAGAAGAGAATGCAAGCCCCCAGTGGATGGGCCAGACTTCAGATGATCTAAAGTATCTGTTTAAGAAGAAGGAAAATGAAAATGTTGATATTCTTCCTAACCTTTCTATGGCTATTTGTTCTGTCTAAAGGAAGGAGAGACAACTGCTTAGTGAGGAATTCCCAAACTATCGCCTCTTCTGCTGATCTGTCCTGCTGCTGGGTTTCTTATCCTAATCCTGGTTTGGTGCAAGGATTCCCATATATAATTTTTTCCACTCTGAATGTGCAGAAGCCTGTCTCTCGGATCACCTACAGGGCACGACTAATAGCTTCGCACTCAGAGATCCTGTGTTTCTTTCTTGCCCAGCCCCGCATCGGACATCATGTACAGGTGACAGTAAAGACCTACAGTCCTGCTGGTGTCTTGGATACCAAGCGGGTAAAATCTCTCTTATCAGGGATGCTCCATCTCGCCTTGCCAATCCTCATGGTTGTAGTTCTTGCTTATGCCCCTTTTCACCTGGTAATCTGTTGTATTTTTGTATTATACAACCAGAAAGAGCAATGGCATAAATACGTACAAAACATCTAAAACACTGCCCCGGTTCAGCAGGAAGTAGCTCGATGACTAGCCACCCCTTCTCCTATAGATATGGAAGTGTAGAACTGACAGTGGGGAGTATGTGGCAGAGGTAAGGGTCTGAAAAAGGGCAAAATGTTTTATGAGTTGTCTCTTTAAAAACCCTCACCCTTTTGGATGAATTAAAACCTGCATTCCTGCCTGAGGCCAGTAATCAGAGGGGCAAAGGAGTTCTTTGGTCTTTGTTTTCTAGTATCCTAAACCACAGGAGATGGGTCAACAGAATTATCTGGGTCAGGAAATCATCTTCACAGGAGATAATATAGAGAAACAGCAATAGCCCAAAGCTGAAAATCCCATTTAAAAATCTCGTTTTTCTGTTTAAAGGGAGGAAGATGGTTGTTTAAGATGAGTGTCTGACATCCCCCTCATTGGCTGGCAAATTAATAAACTTGACTTTCCTTTTCCTCAAACCATCGTCCTTGTTCTTCATTCAGCCTCTAGGACAAGTGTTGAACTTTTGGTAACAGTGTGACCCTGTGTGTCTGTCACTTATTGTGCTGGACCTCAATTTTGTCACCTATACCAAAACCTCTCACACTACTGTGATGAGGATTGCATGAGATGAGAGAGATGAATTTGCCTAGCACAGATACAAGTTCCCTTCCTGCATGGCTGCATGAAATTACTGCCCCTGTCTGTCAGGGGACCAAGAAAAGCATCCTTTAGGGAATGGAGGAAGGAACATCATTCTCTCTGGATGCTAAATGGGTTTGATGACTCTCTGTCCCTATACAGTCAGAAACCAAGGATGTGTGATTTTAGGTGTAACTTATTCATTCACCCAGTTAATTTTCTTAGCTCCTCTTCTTCCCTGTGCATTGTGACAGGCCCTGGGGTACCAGGATGAAGAAGCCATAGTCCTTGTCCTCAGAATTACTTGGAGGACTTATTAAAAATGCAGATTCTAGGGCCCCAGACCATTTGGTTTTCTGAGCAGACCCTGGACTAAATATACCAGGTTCCCAGTGTGATACCTGCTGGAATTTAAGAGCCAGTTACCAGTCTGGACATGGGACCCGAAATCCATATTTTTAACAACTTCTTCAAGTAATTCTGATTTCAATAGGCTATATTAGTTTCCTGTGGCTGCCCTAACAAATCACCCCAAACTGGAGGTCTTAAAGCAAGAGAAAGTTTTTCTCTCCTGGTCCTGAAGGGCAGAAGTCCAAAGTCAGGTGGCATTCCCTCCAGAGGCACTGGGGAAAATTCTGCTTCTGGGGCTGTGGGCATGCCTTGACTTGTGACTGCATCACTCCCTTTCTGTCTCTGTGGTCACATTGGCCCCTCCTCCTCAGTCTTCCTGTTTCTTATAAGGACACTTGTCACTGGATTTAGGGACCACCTGGATAATCCAGATGATCTCATCACAAGATGCTTAATTATATCTGCAAAGACCCTTTTTGCAAACAAGTCACCACATTCATAGATTCCAGAATGTGAACATATCTTTTTGGGGGCCCCCATTCAACCCACTACATGGACCCTGGACTACGCCTTGAGAAGCCCCGTGCTGTGACGGTGGGGCTGGCGAGAATGTGCTGACCAGGGAGAGGCTGAGGGGGTGGAAGTAACAGCAGCAGGAGGCAGGCTGCTGGAAGGCAGAGGTATGGGAAGTTGAGAGCGACTCCCAGTCCTGACCCAGTCGCGTGCGGAGTGCATAGAGATGCACCGCTGCTCTCAACACAAACGAGCCTTGGCAACGCCAGCAAACAGCGCTGATGAATTGCCTTTGGCTCCTCGGGCATCATTTTCTTGCAATTATGATGGGGAGAAGACGCGGCGTCCCACTGAGAACGTGGAGCTGTGTGCCCCTAGAGCGAGGCAGAGTCCCTCTCTGAGGACCACACTCGAGCAGAGCTGATTTTTCTGAGACTTAGAGGAAAAATAAAACCTGATCTAATTCTTAGGAAATTGCCTTTTTTACCCACCTGTGTAAGCCTGTATTTAAATGCTAATATTTGGGGCCTGCTGGGATGCCACATTTATTTTCTTCCTTAGCAGCAACAGAAATTCTTATTTATGAGAATTCTGGCTCCTGCCTGCTTTCCTGAGTCCCCATCTTCATTTCCGCCTGTCCGCCCGACACCCGTCTGTCTCAGACGGACAAAGTCTGTGAGCGTCTCCCTCCCCAGACCCGATCCTCCTTCGCCTTTCCTATTTCTCTTTCTAGAACTGCTGGGGGCTTTTGACTCCCTCCCCCAGGGCTTTCCTTCAATCAGTGCTGGTCCCCCTGATTCAAACTCCTCTCCTGGGGCAGATCACTTACCCTGCCTAAGCCTCCACTTCCTTACCTGTTAAAATGGGTATAATAAATAGTAACACGTACTTCATAAGTTTGTTACAAGCCTAGGATGAGATAATCCAAACACAGCACCCACCACAGCATCTGGCAGCAGAAGCAGATCGTGCTGATATTCTTTATAACAATCATCACCCCCATGAAATCTACCCTTTTCCTCTTCTGGTTGTTCCCCTATGAGCCGACCACAAGCCCTGGGAGAGCCCGATCCTGCCGATTAGAAAACAGACAGGTTGCTCTTTTCCTTTGCATTAATAGTTGCAGTCTCCGAATTCTCCACGTTATGGATTCATTTGTTCATGGTCTGAGCATCTCTCCCCTATTCAACCTTTAGAACGCAGTTCCCACCAGGGAAGGGCTTTTGTCCCATTTACCAGCACACCCTAATGCCTGGCACACAGTAGGTGCTGAGTTAATATGTGTGGAATGAACAGATGGGGAGAAAAGGATTGTAGGATTTTAGGAAAGAAGACATCTAGACTGTGTTGATCATTCAGCTACTGACCCCAGGTTCGAGGGCTTCCTTCCCTGCCCTGCTGGGTGACGCTGAGGCTGGGACTGAAAACCCTGTTTCTGCTTTGCCAGCGGCGCCGTGACAAGCTCTGGCACCGAGGAGAGGGAGGTGCAGGCTGGAGGAAGGGGACTTGTTCTTGTTCTTTCCGTGAGCTCTGTGCTCCGGCCTGCATCTCCACAGCGATAGTGCTTGACCCCAGTGGCAGCAACAAGTTCCAGCTGCAGCAGGTGACTCCAGTTTCTAGCATTTTTTTTTTTTAACTCCCAGAATCAACCTCGTAGCACTGCCTCAGAGACACCAGCACCAGACGGCGTGCACCTGCAGAAGTTTGGTCTCAGCTTCACAGGGGCCCTCGCCCAGGGTGCCAGGTGCAGAGGATCTCAGACGCTTCCCTTTATCTCCTACCCCCACCCCCAGCTCTAGCAGGGGTAGCTGCGTCCTGCAGTTCCTGCCTCTGTGACTCCGCAGCGTCCCCTTTATCTCTCTGCTGTCCTTGCTGTCCCCTGATGCCAGCTTAACAGGCCTTTTACGAAATTCCCTCTATTAAAATGGAGGGTGTGGCCTCTGTCTCCAGGCTGGTCTGTGATGGACCCCGAGCATGCCCCGCCCTGCCTCCCTCCCCACACCTACAACCATGGCCTTAGAGGGAATTCTTTCCAGAACAAACATCTGCATTCTGTCTACACGATGCTTCCAGGGGTGGGGAGTGTACGATTTTAATGGAGCTACACGTTTCTTCCAATATCCAGGCAAGATATGTCTCTCTAAAACTGCCACTTGCTTTAATTTCAAACCACAGTGAAAGAAGAAATAAGTTTCTGTAAATTTTAGAGTCAAATATCAAATAGTCTTGGATTCAAATTCTGCTTTAGCTATGTGGGCATCAAGAAGTTGCTTTCTCTTTCTGGGTCTGTTTTCTCATCTATAGAATGGCTAATACATATACAATAATAGCTACCAAATAGAGTTATAATAAGGATTTGATATATGGAAAGTAAGCACTTAGAATGGTCACTTGCACAGAGAAGGAATTCAACGAATAATGGGCCGTTACCGTCACTGAGGACAGCCTTTGAACGTTCTGAAGGACAGCATGCTTGTCCTCTTTTAGCCTTGCACTCAGAGAAGTCAGAGCCCTTTCCCAGGCCTGGATGCCATCTGGAGCCCCTATCCACCTGTCCCACTTCCCCCCGGAAGTGTCAGGTAAAGATTCCCACAGACGTGTCAGGTGGTGAGATAACTCCAGCCTCCCCAGTTCCTTTAGATAAAGCACGTCTATGATACAGAGGCTAATTGAACACGTGTCTCCTGATGGGCTTATTTCTCTGGTGCTACTTGAACCCTGCTCTCTTATTCCTTACTTGCAGAATATTTGTTCCTTGAGCAGAAAACGATCCTCCCCTGTACCCTGCTGTCATGAATTGAATACTGGCACAACTTGCCTTCCTTCGCTGGAAATGTTCTTGGCACACTGAACACCTTGTCCACATTTTGGGGGATTTTGCTGTGTGGTGTTTTGGCTACTGCTGACCCTCTCTGAGCTTGACTTATTTATCTAAGACTGAGAGTTCAAACACATGACGCCTTGCAGAGATCAGAGGAGAAGCCAAAATGCTTAGTGTTCGAGTTACTGCTAGGAGAGATACAAATCGAAGCCTGGCTCCATAAAGTTTTACCTGCAGTCCTCTATTGATTCTCACCCTCCTTTTCCACCGCTGTGAATTCTTTTCCACTCACTACAGCCTCAATATTCTCAGTCTTCTCTTCTTCTTCTGGAATTCTCTTGCCCCTCACTTGATAGGAACTGTGATTTTACAATGGTTTCATGTGAGAGCAAAGATCCTATCTCACGCCTCCTTTGGAGCCCACCACAGCACCCCCCTGGGACTGGGCACCTAGCAGGTGTTCGCTAGTCAAGATTGATAGAGAATGTCTCTTGTCCAGTTGCATAGACGTTATGGGCTTGTTTTGGGGGCGGGGCAGGAGCAGCAGCAATAACCTTTCCCATTGATGTAATAACCTCTCCACTTACTATGCCAGACACTATATTAAGCACATTCATTTCATTTAAGCCTCTCCAAAACCCTATGAGTTAAGGATTCTTATTCCCATTTTACAGAAGAAAAAACTGAGGCTCAATGAGGCTAAACTGCTTGTTCAACAGCTGCTACGTTGCAGACACTAGAGTTGAGCTCAGGACTGTTTTTGCCCTTTGCACTTGCTGTTCCCTCAGCTGTCATTGTTCTTCCCCCCACGGAGCTGTGTGGCTGGTTTGGGGTCTCTGCTCAGATGTCATTTTAGTAGAGAGAAGCCTGCTCACATGATCCTATCTGAAATTCAAGCTCCTGCCACCCTCTATCCACTGAATCAGTTTTCTTGCTCTTCAAGGCACTATCTTGTATATAGAAACATTGTTGACTGTGTCTGTCCCTCCACCATGTGAATATAAACTCAGTAAGCCCAGGGACTTTGCCTGTCTTATCTCCCACTGTATCTTCAGCACCCGGAGCAGAGTCCATGATAATGGTATACCTTCAATATACACGTATAGGATGAAGAAATGAGTACATAAATACCTGCTGCAAAGATCCCTGCTCTTAACCAACATGCTTCTTGCTTGGAGGAGTTAGAGGACACTTGTTCATAGGATGTGCCAGAGCCTTCAAACAGCAGGTGCTGTTGTTTCTTCTCCACTGTATGTTCAGATGTTGGGATTCCAGATTCCTGAGCCAGAGCCCAAGAGCAGACCCACCCTGGAGGTCCCTTATCATCCCCACTGCCCACAGTCCTGTGGCAGCCATTCCTCCAGCAAGATTCCTGGCTGAAGACTGAGTCCTAGATCAGCTAATGTCACTAATGTCACAGTCATTGTTTCCTCTGGCTTCTCAGTTTTCAGTATTCTCTCCAGTAGGATGGAAGAGAGAGGCAACAGAGCCTAGCTGAGAATCCTATGTCCCGCAAAGTGAGTTCTCCTGTCCAGAGGGCATTATTGTCCTTGGTAAAATGGTCAGACGGGTACCACACCCTCCTTTCCAAACTGTCTCTCTCCCCCCTTTCTCCTCCTCCCTGGTGCCAGGCAGTCTGCTCTCTGCCTGCTCCTTGCTGGCCAGGTAGTGCTCCATGGCCTAGTTCCTTGCTCCTGCTTCCTAATGCCTACCTGCCCTGTGTCTCAATCCCACTGAGATTCTGCAAAGTGAGAGAAGTTAATTGAATAAACGGATTCTCGATGAGGGCCTCGTGTCTGACAGTGAATCCCCTCCACTGCAAATCCCTGAGGGCTTTGACCTTGTCATCTAGTCCGTCTGGCTCAGCACGTTCCACATCCTGGGTGCTCAGTGTTTCCTGCACCCCGGACGCTCAGCTCTTCTCTGCACACTGGAAACTCAGTAACTACTGTTTGAGTGAATAAGTGAACAAAAGTCTAAGTGCCATTGACATTACCAGATACCACATGCCTTTTAACTGGGACCTTTGATGCCTTAAGACAACGAGTGAATAATGTGGCAATTTCAAGCCCTAAGACATCAAGCACCATGGGATATTTCCTGCTAGAGCTACTTTGTGTTATATATGCTGTGACTCCTACCACGCTGGCAAGGCTTGAGTGCTTAGGGGCTTGGAGAGAGCTCTAAGCTTACAAATTGTCTCCCAGGCCTCATCCTGGAGCTGAAATTTGTTGATGATCGCTCAAAGGGCTGAGGCTTGTTTCTTCAAGATTCACTTCCACGTTACTCCTGGGAGACCAGGAAGAAGCCAGATCCAGTGCATGAGTTCTGGCTTATCTGGCATTTTGTCAACCTGCAGTCTCCATTCTCTGGCCCTTACACAACATATTCCTCTAGAACATTCCAGAGGAGCAGGTCACAGGGAGACAGCTGATGGAGAGGAAGAGAAAGTCTTTCCCAGGGCTTGGCATTGTTCAGATGAGAGCGAATTTCACATCTGCTGTTCCCAGGTGGCCACGGTGCACTGGCAGATGGTGCCCAGGGTCAGGGCCCAGGAGAATCTTCTGAATCACCGAGGAAAGTGAAGTGGGGCCGTTTTTGGGGAGGTTCATGCCCAGTGTAGAGGGTGGGATGAGATGTCCCCGAGGTTCCTTCCAACCTCACAGTCTATGGTACTGAACGGCAACCGAGTTGTTCACTGAGCAATAGCTGGACCTCGTGTTTGCACAATGCCTTGCAGCTCCACCGCTGAGAGTATTGCACTGTAGTCAAACTGTCTGAATCTCGGTCATGACTTCATGGCATTTCCGAGGAATACTGTCTTAATCAAGCAAAGCCCTAATTGCGCTTCTCTCCTCTCCCAGTGGGAGAACACGGACTGGTGCCTGCTCTGCAGGGGTAGAAGGAGTCGGGGCCCCCTGGAGCCGGGAGGCCGTCAGAAGCATTGGTGTTCAGGGTCAGGGAGTCAGGCAGCACCTGCTGCTGCTGCTGAGGTCGCTGGACAGGCTGGGCGTGCTCCGTCTGTCTGTCCGGCGTGCACAGGCTGCTCCCTGGGGGCTCCCCACTCAGCCGGCTTCTCCGTGATGCAAACCAGGCCACTCCGAGGCCGCCTGCAAACTTTCCACTGAGTGCCGAGCTGCAGCTTCCTGCTCTGTGGGGAGTTCTCCCAGATCCTGATCAAGGCACTGAGAATTGATCTATTAGATTAACCAGGAAGGAAAGAGAGGGGGAGCGAGCGCGGGAGGCTGTGGGGCTGAGTGTTTTATGCGTAGCAGTCCCCTCCCTTCTGACTCGAGTATTAATTGCTACATTACCGCTGCCATGTGAGAAAGACAGTCAGCAAAGCCTGGGAGGGCTCCAGCTCCTCCCTCCCTGCTCTGCTCGGCTTCACTCTCCTGCTCGGTCCCTCAGAGCGCCTTGTGCCCCGGCAGTGTGTCCCGGCCCTGGCATCCTGGGTCTTCCCGTGGCGAGGACCTGAGTGGACAGCAGCAGGGGGTGGGAGGGGGGGAGGGTTTGCCCTGCAGGCTCTCTGGATGCAGAAGCCAGACTCGCTGCAGAGGCAGCAGTGCTCTTCCTGGAGCCCAGAACCAGGGGTGCATCCCTCTCTCAGTGTTCACCCAGGCAGGCTCCAAGTTCCAGGGGCACGCGAGGTGGGGGCCATCCTCTCTGGGCGCTGACAGCAGAGCCTGCCTCCCCTCCGCCACCATGAGCGGCTGCTCCAAAAGATGCAAGCTGGGGTTCGTGAAATTTGCACAAACCATCTTTAAGCTCATCACTGGGACCCTCAGCAAAGGTAGGGAAACTGGCCTTGACCTTTGTTTTCTGTCTTGATGTGGCCTGGCTGGTCACCTTGTCTCGGTGTGGCACGCGTGGACATTCTGGTGCGCCTGGGTCTGGGGAGGTTGGGGAAATCAGTGGCTGGGATTTGAGGCTGCTGACAACCTGGGTCCTGGCTCTGAGCAGGTGGGCGCGCGGCCAGGGAGCTCAGCCGGCTGTAATTGCCTGGAACTTTGGAAATGGAGTTGGTGGTGTGTGGCTGATTGGTTATGGGCAGGCAGAGGGACAGAACCCTTCCCAGAGCACTGGAAGCGGTTTAGCGTGACTGGAGTTTCAAGAAGTTATCCATGGAGTGTCGTGTCTTGTTGATAAAAGAGAGATTTGATGCAGTGGGTTGTGAGCAATTCTGCAGAGCAGAGACGCTTGAGGGGGCCGGCGGGAGGGGGCGGCTGGGCGACAATCCTCTGTGCACCGGTGAATTCAGAATCCCGATCGGCTCCGCCTGTCGTGTGCCAGGAGCTTTCCCTCATGGGCTTCCAGGGGCCTGCGCTTCTGGGACTTTGTCGTGGGTCTGCTTTCTTGGATGCCTGTCCCTCCACATCTCATGCCGTCGTCGTCGCTGTCTGTCTTTTCTGCCTCCCGAGAGCCGGGGTGGCAGGCAGCGTGCAGGGCCAGCTCTGCGGGCGGCCGGAAGGTGGTTACAGACCAGAATCAGGGCTGCGTGTTCACCATCACCCCAGATGGGCCCACAGCCCCTTCCCCCGCTGAACGGGGGCCAGTCCCTATCCTGAACCCCCTTTCCTGCTCTGTACCGGGGAGGTGCGGCGCTCGGGGACACTCTGGCAAACTTTCTGGAGACAAATGTAAAGGGAAAGCAGCAGCATGATGTGGTTCCACTTGCTGAAAAAATGTCTTTAAATATTCATGGCCTGTTTCTGGAGGAGAGAGTCTTTGGGGGTGGGGGGAGGCAATGCAAGCAGCAGGCAGAATATTCAGGGAAGGAGGCCCACAGACCCTTGGTTGGGAATTTGAAAAATGGCAGCGAGAGGAGAGAAGGGCTGTGCGTGCAGATGCCCGGCTTCCCAGAGGGGCTGGCCTGGTGTAAACCGTGTGACGTGGGGCGGGGGCGGGGGGCAGGGACTGGTGAGATTTTATCTCCTTCCTCAGGCTTTTTTGACCTTCCCATTGTTTCCCTGCTACTCTTCTGAAATAGGGCACTGCCCCTCTAGGGCACCCAGGTGGAGCGAGTGTCCCGTGTGGGGTCAGGCTGCCTGGCAGGATCAGTGGGCTGGAAGTGCGGTGGGCAGGCGGTGAGGCGTGTGGCCACAGCAGCTCTCGGTGGCTTTCCTTACTGCACAAGGAGAAAGCAGAGGGGTAGGAGGTTTGACAAAGTCCCCCCATTCAATCCTCAGAGCCAAATGGAGGGCTTTCTTCCCAATCACAGATACCAAGGCCTCGGGAAGTGATGGCGGAAGGACTGCATCCTGCCCGTCTCCGCTTCCCGGAAGTACAGCAGAAAGAGCTCTGGCCTGGACTCAGGAAACCTAGGTCTTGACTTTGGCTTTGCTACCTGGGCAAGCCACGCCTCTATGGGCCTCAGTTTCCTCATCTGTAAAATGAGCCAGTTACCCCCTGCCTGCCTACCTCCTGGCACTGTTGCAAAGATCCAGGGGAGTCGGGACATGGGATCCCTTTAGTGAGTGTGTGGCAGTGACCAGATGTGAGGAGGGGTCTGGGCTGAGGGGTGTGGGTCTGCAGGACCAGGGTCAGAAGCTTTTTAATTTAGCCTCCTGCAGGGGGTCTGTACACCCCAGGCAGCAGCAAAAGGGGGAGCGATATCACAGAAGGACATTAGGTGGGACATTAAGGCAGCACGAGGGTTGAGTGTGAGAAAGTGAGTCAGTAAGGCAGAGAGAGCGTGTGCACAGGGCTGTGCGTGTGTGTGAGAGAGAGACAGAGACAGAGACAGAGACAGACAAAAAGAGGATAGTTGGCTATTTGAATAAATGAGCATGACGTTATTTTCTGCACATTTGCCTACACTCATTTCCTCCACATTTATTCACCAAGCACCTACTCCGTGCCACGCTCGTCACAAGACACTGGACACACGGGTGACACAAGCTCTCCGTCCAGAAGCATGCAGTCTCTCTGTATCTCACAGATACCCCCTGGGCATCACACTGAGCGCTGAGATGGGGCCAAGAAGTGCAAAGAAGACATTTCTGGGGCAGACGAAGGGGCTCCTCCCAAAAGTGGCGTCTGGTGGGCCGCAGAGGCAGGGCTGGGCAGGAGGGAGGAGGCTGGCGCTGGCAGAGGGGGTGGCAGTGGAGTGCTCCCTCTGTAGAGAAACCAGCTCTGGGGGGTCAGGACAGCCCCCTCTCTCTGCCCAGAATCCCAGAGACTAAGACCTTTATGACTCAGAAGGGGCCCTGGGGACCAAGGGGCCACCGGCCTTCCTCTGACCTGCTTCAGTTCCAGGTTTTCTGCAGCCGGGGCTCAGGGAGGCAGTTCGCAGCGGGCACCAGGGCAGGGTTGCATCTGAACGGTATCTGCGCCTTTGCTCAGCCCTGCAGAGAGGACCGAGTGTTTACACAGCCCTGGCTCTGCGCCAGGCACGTGCTGGGTAACTGGTGTTCTGCCCAGCCTGGGTGTTTGCTAAATATTTGCTAAATAAATGAAGAGCGTGGGCGCAGGGCCGAGCCGGGAGCAGGGTAGCTGAGGCCGGTCTCACAGAGAGTCCAGAAAAAAGCTTTCTAATGTATAGACCTCCCCCAGGTGGATTTAGATCCAACCCTACATGGGCACATTATGATTGCTTAATGATTTCTGGTTTTAATTGTCATTTCACTTATTCATTATTCATTGCACTGAGTTCCAGATTTGCAGTAATCCCTCTGGAGAGGGACTTTTCTTTGTTCCTTTCAGAATTGAGGAATACAAAATGGCTATTGGACCAGGTACTCCTGTTGGTTCTGGGGGTAACTTAATGTTTCTTACCAGTTTTGGGAATACCTGAGGACCAGGAGGGCCCAAGACCACCCTCCCTGTCCTGCCGTTCCTGACCCATGGCCACCGCCCCCCATGCCAGTGGTCCCCTCCGCACTGGCCTAAGGTGCCAGGTGGTCCCGATTTCTCCTAAGTGCTCTGTTGCAGAGACGAGTTGCTCAGGCCCCCGGTTCATACACTTCTGCGACCTGGAGCTTTTCCTTCCCATCTGTGATCTGAATTTGTGATCCATGTTCCTTTAGGAACATGTTTGCTAAAGCCTGTCTTCCCCACTAAACTTCAGCTCTACGACGGGGAGACCACGTGCATTTTTGCTCACCACGGCAGCCAGAGCTGTGAGTGCAGTGCCCAGCATGGAGCAGGGCTTCACTAATGGTGTTAAGTGACCAAACGGCACTGCACGGCACAGACTCCAGCCACCGTACTGAGATGATGCCGGGTGCAGGAGCTTTCCAGAAGGCACCACACAGCAGCCGCCTGGGGCAAATGTTCTCTGAACTCTGTTCAGCTGCAGCAGCCAAGTCTATGTCCAGAGGGTGAGCCTCCCGCCACAAAAAGCATTCAAACTCTGCGTGAGCTTGCTTAGTGTCCAAGGAAATGTGTTTCAGAGGTTCTCAAGAGGTGAAGGTGGGTGGGCAGGCTTCTAGCACCCCCCACTCTATTCTGATTTGCTTTACATACTGGATTTCTCCCAAAGTTAAGGATTTGTTTGTTCATTTTTTTAAAAGATGTGCAAACCATAATTGTAGTAATAAGTACAATTGGTTGTCAAACTGAGACATCCCTGGACTCTCCACACTGGTGGGAAGCCTCAGGCTGGGCCCTTTGCCTCTCTGGCCTCAGTTTTCTGATCTAAAAAATAGAATGGTGATACCCTCCTAAGGGGATTAAAGGAGACTGTGACGATAACGCTCCTTGCGTATTCACTGCTCAGCACATGTTTGTGGCTGTGACTGCTGTCATTAGCTGGGGACTTCCTCTCTCTCACTGCTTGTTTCTTCAACACCAGGCACAGAGCCTGAGATGGCAACTTGAGGTCACTTTAGGAAAGCACATGGCCCTGTCACTCAGTTCCTGGAGGACTCAGACCATTCTCTTCCCTGCCGGGAGCCATCTCTCTCACCCACTTCCTTGTTAGGGGTTAAAAGCCCGACTCCCAGAGCAGGCCCTTGCCTGCTGTGTAACTTAGGAGAAGCCCAGCTCCTGGCCCCGATGCCTGGTTAAAGCGGGGTCTGGGAAGCCCACCTCTTCCTCTTTCTGCACAGCCAGCTCCCAGCCCCCTCACAGTTCCTGGGGACCATGGGAAGGAGCCAGAATTGTGCAGGTCTTTTCTGGCTGCAGAACCTATCTCTTTCTGCACACTGGGAACAAACATTCCCCGAGGCCTAGATGACAAAGCCAAAGTACGCAGGAGGGAGGGATCAATCCAGGAGAGCTTCTAGCATCTTCCAGGCCACCCATGGGGTGTGTGGGGAGGTGCGGATAGGATAAGATCTATCTCAAGGACAGTGTCCTGGAGCCCCAACTCCCCCTCTTCATGCGAGCGGGGCAGGACCTGCGCTGCAGAGGCCTGGGAGACATGCCGTTCCTCCTGCCTCCCCCCACTGCCGCTCAGGACCCCCAGGAGACTGGCCTTGGGCCTGGGGATGGGCTCTGCCTTCAGGCAGGCTGGGCCTGAGTCCCAGTTCTGCTGTCTACCAGCTGTGTGAGGTTGAGTGAGTCCCACAACCTCCTTAAAGCAAAGTCCCTGCTTTTAACTGGGAATAACAACGATACCAACAGCACTAGGTTGTTTTTAATTTAATGAGGATAGTATAAGCAAAAGCTGGCAGCTAGCAGGGCAAATGCTGACTCTGCTCTTGCTTTGATTTTGTGCCCTTGGCACCTGCCTTGCCTCACCCCAGTCCCGAGGCTGGAAGTAAGGATCACAATCACCATTCCAGCAGGGAAGGAAACCAGTGGCCCAGCAAGTGAGTAGCAGAACTGAGATTAGAACCCACGTCCTGCTGAGGCCAAGACCAGGCACTGTCGTCTGCCCTCCCAGGCCTGGAGGAGATGCCCTGCCTGCGTGCTCCCCACTTTGCCGCCAGCAGAGGGTCCCCCAGCCTCCCGCTAATTGTGTTGGTGGATTCATCCCAGCTGGGTCTCTTCAGAGCAGCCACCTGTTGTGCAAAGGGTTGTGACAAATCCATAAGGTGGCATGGCCCAGTTAAGGAATCAGCTTTATGTGGAAAGGAAACACTCCATAGGCCAAGGTCAAGAAGACAGCCACACCTGTGCTCCCCTAGTGTCACCATCACTTCTCAGGTGTACAGGGCCAGGGAAAATGCCACACAGGGTCTGTGCCTGGTATTGAAGAAACAAGCAGTGAGTAAGAGGAAGTCCCCAGCTAATGACAGCAGTCACAGCCACAAACGTGCTGAGCACTGAATACGCAGGGAGCGTTATCGTCACGGTCACCTTTAATCCCCTTAGGAGGGTATTACCATTCCATTTTATAGATTAGGAAACTGAGGCCAGAGAGGTGAAGGACCTGGCTTTGTGCCCAGGAGGGACCCCTCCCCCAGCTCCTCCTTCCTGCCTGGCAAGTATGAGAAGTAATCTTGTCCAGGGAAACACACAAGGTCTTGGACACAAAAGCAGTCTGCAATGAAGCATTGTGGCTGTTTACTAGAATTGTCTGGGAAAGCAATGGCCTTCACGCCGGGGACCTTTGGACCTGTGAGATGTTACAATGCCCTCTACCTAAAGGAGGATGCCACCTCTTCCCTGAGAAGCTCAGCTGCCCCTTGCTGGGGGAAGAGAGAGTCCCCACCACCCATGTCCTGGCCAAGCCACTGTGCTGGCAGTGCAGGACCAGCAAGCACCAGTGCGGGTCATGTTACAGCAGCCCACTCCCTGCATCCCTGGAACCTCTGCACACCTGTGCCTGGTCACGGGCAGAAAGCTCTGTCACTGGGGGCTTCTGGGTCTATGTCTGCCTCTCCAGAGCTGAGCTAGAGCCTACCAGGGTGGGGAATGTGTGGGCCTCAGCTTCCTGTGCCCAGTAGCCTTCATCCCAGCCCACTGGTCTCCCCATCCTTACCCCTCTGTAGCAGGCCCAGCACTTCCTGGTCCATTTCAGCTGTCCAGGTGCTCTCTGGGGTCTGCATAGTTCCAGAGCAGAGGGCAGAGAAGAAGGTGGGACCTCCCACCACCAGCCAAGCTGTCCCTCTCTGGGGCCTCCAGGCCTCTCTCCTAGACAACCCTGATACCACACAGAAGTGATTTGTTCAGGGCTGCTTATCCCGGTACTGCTGCACAGACATCCTATTAACTGCAGGACCACGAGGGAGCAGCTAATTTGTTCCAAATTAAAAGTGGCTGGAAATGGGCCCCTCTGGCAGGTGGGAGGGTATCATGGCACTGGGCGGAGCCCATCAAGTCGGGTCTTGATCAGCCTTCTGAGGCCCAGAGGTCCCTTGCCATGCCACAGGGACCCTCCTTGTCCCCATTCTGCTTGGGGTTACAGAATCTTCCCTGAGATGCCTCTCTCACCAGACCCCTAGTCCCAAGTCCCTGAGAGCTGCTGCTTCCCAAGGGTGGAGGTGGTGACATGAAGTAGCTGTGGAAGGAAGTGAGGGGCAGGGAAAGAAAGCATGGCTCTGGAGCCAGACAGACCTGGGTTCAAATTCTGCCACTCCCTAGTGGGACTGCCTTGGGCCAGCCATTCCCCGTCTTGAGTCTGTGTCCTCCCCTAAATGGGGCCAATATCGCCCAGCTCATGGGGCTACTGTAGAGTGAATGAGATGGTGCACATGGCAGGACAGTGCCTGGCACATGGCAGCTGCCTAGTAAAGCCAAGCTCCCTGCCCTTCTCTTCTCACGTGACCTCTCTTGGACTTGCAGCCAGGAGAAGCGAGGCCGAGCTGAAAGAAGCAAGTCTCTGGGTTGAGTCCTCTTCCCTGCTCCTACCTAGATGACAAGTTCTGTAATTAAAACATTTGTCAACAACTGAAATTATCCTTTTTATTTAGCTGTTTGTGTGTTTATTGGCCATTCACTCCCGAGAGAACAGGAGCCCTGCGAAAGCACTCACCACGTGGGAATCGCCCAAGTGCCTCAGGCACCTGCAGCCGATGAGTGTTGAATAAGTTATGAGTCCATGTTTCCCTGCCTGGCAACATCCAGCCCTGTGGCTGGAGTCCCTTCTTGAGGTCTGGTCTTTATCAGGCTAGTTCTGGAGCCTCCCACTCCCCATCTCCCTGTTCTGAATTCTGTGCTGGAGTTTGACAGCAGTGACTGGCCAGAGTGATCTCGATGAGATGGGGGTGAATGCAAGCAAGACTGAGAGCCTGGTCCCCATTCCCATGCCATCCTCTGTGCTCTGCCTGGGCACTGCCCCTCAGAGGCGGGCCCACACTGCCCACCCACTGCAGCTGGCCGGGTGCCCAGGTCAGGTTGGGGCTCCTCCCCAGTGCCCATCTGCACCTCAGCCAGAGGGCAGAGAGCCAGGAAGGGAGCTTCCGGGCAGAGGAGGCAGGGATGAAGAAATCACACAGGCCCCTGGGCCAGCTGGAGGAAAAGGCAACCAGGACTCTGGAAAAAGACTCAAGGGAAGTCATCTACCACCACCAGTGACCCTCCCTGTACTGCAGTCTAGGGGCAGAAGATAGCCTTTCTCCTCTGTCCAGATGAGGGTGGGAGGACCATGAACACAAAGCCAACCTTGGCCCTCTCTGGCTCAAGCCACCAAGATTCCATTTGGTGTTCTTCGAGGTACAGAGAGTAACAGCTTTGGAGCCAGACTTGGTTTTAGTGCAAATCCTTACATTTAATCGCTGTCTTATTCCATTCAGGCTGCTATAACAACATACTGCAGACTGAGTGGCTTATACATGAAAACTATTTCTCACCATTCTGGAGGCTGGAAGTCTGAGATTAGGTTGTCAGCCTGGTGGGGTTCTGGACAGGGCCCTCTTCCTGGTTTACAGGCAGCATCTTCTTCCTGTATCCTCACACGGAGGAAAGAAAATGAGCTAGCTCTCTGGCCTCTTCTTATAAGGGCATTAATCCCATTCAATGGGGCTCTACCTCCATGACCTAATCGCCTCGCAAGGACCCCACCTCCAAATATGATCACACTGGGGGTTAGGGTTTCAACATAGGCATTTGGGAGGGACACATGCACATTCCGTCCATTGCACCGAGCAAATGGCTTCCCTTCCCTGGGCCTCAGTGTCTTCATCTCTAAAATGAGGGACCTGCTGATTTCAAAGTTGCCATTTAGCTTTGGAATTTTAACAGTGAATAACAAAATTGCCTTAAATCTGATGTGATCTACTGATGGCACCTGCTGTGTGCCCAACATTACCTAGCACTCTGCACCCACTTTTCCATTTGATGTGCATGAGAGCCCAAGAAGGTGCAGGGCTCTGATGAACCCACTTGGAGACACGAAGACTGAGCTTCAGAGAGGGGAAGGGCCCATCTTGGGGTCACACAGCCAGCACGGAGCAGAGGTGAAATTGGAAGCCTGGGCTGTCTGTCTCCAAGTCCTGGCTTTTACCACCCTCCCCAGCACACCCCCATCCCATGCCCTCCATGCCTAAAAATCAGGTCCAGGGTAATATGGCAACACAGACAAATCTAGTTCCTTCCCAGTTTGGCCAAGAGGCAACACACACTCTTGTTTCAGAAATCAAGGTTTCAGGGATTCCATTCTGACTGAAGAAGCCCAGCTCAGGAGAAAGCCCTCTGGGACCTGAGCCCCCAAATCCACACCCCAAACCATCATCCACAGGTCACCTCTTATAGTCAGACAACAAACAGTGCGGGGGAGCTGGCCCGACAGCCAAGACTGCGTGGAGACGGGGAAGAAAGGAAACCCCATCCAGCAAGCATTTCCAGTAGTATTTCTAGCCTGGCCAATTCTCATTTCTGGCTGGAAGCTGAAGAGAGAATTGGGCAGAAGTCAGGTAGGGAGGTGTGATTTTGAGGGCTTGCATCTGAGAGGCTGGTGTTATCCTACCCCAATTTTCTTTCTGTAATCTTTTGATTAACCCTGGGCCAGTGTGGGTGACATTTTTCAAACCATCTGTGCTTGGCAGGCTGGGCCAAGCCCAGGCTTGCTGCTCGTTATCTGCAAACATCAGCTTGGAACTGGCTGTCACTTGCAGCCGGGGGTGTCTCTAAGCCACGAAGCGTAGTGGATTGCAGAACGGTTCACATCCTCCTGCTGATTAACTCTGCCCATGCCTCAGGAGTCCAGAAACGGTGGCTGTCATTATGAACTCAACAGGAAACAAGAGGAATGACAGTTGTCACCATCCATTGAGGGCCACTTATTTGCTAGGGGCTTTACAAGGATTCCTACATCCAATCCAGCCCTACCTCTGTGAGTTACCTACTTTCATTCCAAACTGGAGGCCTGGAGAGGTTGAATAATTTGCCGACATCACAAAGCCAGCACTGTGACTTAAAAAGACCATGTGTGGTACCAAAGAACACTCCCCGTCAAATTCTTCAGCACCTTCACCCTCTGTTATGGACATAATGGTGTCCCCCAAAATTCCTGTGTTGAAGCCCTGACCCCCAATGTGACTGTATTTGGAGATAAGGCCTTGAAGAAGGTAATCAAGGTTAAATGAGGTCATAAGGGTGGGGCCCTTGATCCAACAGGACTCATGTCCGTATGAGAAGAGGAAGAGACACCAGGCGTGCACACGCAGAAGAAAGGCCACGTGAAGACATGGTGAGGAGGTGGCCACCTACAAGCCTGGAAGAGAACCCTCCCCAGGCCTTGATCTTGGACTTCCAACTTGGATTTCCAGCATCCAGAACTGTGAGACAATACATTTCTGTTTTTCAACCACTCTGTCTGTGGTATTCTGTTATGGCAGCCCAAGTGGACTAATATATCCTCATAGACAATTCTTTGCATAGCCCCCTTTTCCATATTTTTTTATTGTAATAAATATATATGTCATTAAATTTACTATTTTAATCATTTTTAATGTAAATTTCAGTGGCATTAAGTATATTCGTATGCTGTACAATCATCAGCACCATTCACTTCCAGAATCCATTTCCACCGTCCATTTCATCTTGCAAAACTGAAACTCTGCACCCATTAAACATTGACTCCCCATTTCCCCTCCCCCAGTCCCTGGAAACCACTAATCTATTTTATGTCTCCATGAATTAGACTATCCTAGGTACCTCATACAAGTGCCATCATGAACAGCGTTTGTCCTTCCGTGTCTGGCTTATTTCACTTATCACGATGTCCTCAAGGTGCATCCGTGTTGCAGCACATGTCAGAATGTCCTTCCTGTGTATGGCTGAACAATAAGCCATTGTATGTACAGACCGCAATGTGTTTATTCATTCATCCATAGGTGGATCATTCACGTATTTTTAAAATACAAAACAGATCATATAATCCCCTTGCTGAAAACTGTTTCCAGTGGTTTCTTGACACATTTGGAGCCACATGCAGATACCACTCAGTGGCCTACGGGCTTTGCAAGATCTGTCCTCTGCATTTCTGTCCCCTCCTCTTGTCTCCCTCTCTTCTATCCTGCCCAGGTGATGTACCCCCAACACCAGGCCACGTTGCTCTTGCTGGACACCCAGCTCCTCAACCTCAGGGTCCTCGCAGTCACTGTTCCCTCAGTCTGGGCATGGTGAGAACACTTGAGATCTACTCTCTTAGCAAATTTCAAGTATACGATACAGTCTTATTAGCTATGGCCCCTGTACATTAGATCTTTAGAATTTGTTCATTCTCCATAACCAAAACTCCGTGCCCTTTGATTAACATCTCCCTATTGTTCACTTGCTTATGATTCGGCTCGTTCACTAAGAGTCCAACTCTGAGAGAGGGTGGGGACTTGTCACAGCCATTGCTACTTTCCCAGCTCCTGGTACGGGGCCTGGCACATAATAGGCTCTTAGTGGGAGCTGAGAGGTCCAGTCAGCAGATGAGAAGCCCAAGCAAAGCCACCAGCAAGGCAGCAGCAAAACTGGCCCTTGAATCTGGGTCTCTGGATCTTCTTTCCTTTCCCTACAGGCTCGGACCTGCATGCCCTTAGCACTCCCTGGTTCTGTATCCTGCCTTCCCAAGTCCATCTTTCCATCACGCTTACCCTTTGGCAAGGCCTCCGCTGTCCCTGCCTCCAGGACATGAGGGTTTCAGCCAGTCGTCTTGCTCCCTGGGCCACCATCCTAACACCTGCCCCTCCGCAGTCATTACAACTGGTGGCTAACCTTTGATTTGTTCTCGCCACGGAAAGAGGGGACTCTGCCACCAGGAAAGGACTGGTGATGGTTTCCAGTGTGCTCTCTGCTCCATTCAGCAGGGATACTCCTCTGTGACTGTGAGCAGCCAGCCACCAGGCATGGCTTCTGGGGGCTACAGACCCAGCTGGTCCCCTGCCTGTCTTTCCCTCCAGCCTTTGGGAATTCAGGACCTTCTGGGAATACAATTTTTGGAGCTCATCAGATGCCAAGTCCAATACCACCATTTACAAGTTGTATGACCTTGGCAAGTCCAAGGAGGTCAGTCCTTTGAACCTTGCTTTCTTATCTGTAAAATGGGCACAATAATGCCCATATCTCAGGTTTGATAAAGTAATGCCATTGAAGTGTTCAGTGCAGTGCTTATGTACATTAAGAGTTCGACAAATGGCGGGGTGTTTTCGCTTTTACTTATTGCTGTTTATAAGGACGGAATTTAAATCTCTTCTCACTGCATCCCAGTTAACCCGGGGACCTCCTAGGTGTCAGGAATTGGCTGGTTGACTAAAATCACCCATGTGGGACAGAAA
>CAUYPO010116718.1:0-19071 GCA_963574435.1 Cheirogaleus major
TATAGAGTGTCTTTTGTTCTTTTGGGTAGATGCCCAATAATGGGATTGCTGGATCAAATGGTAGATCTACTTGTATCTCTGTAAAGTATCTCCATGTTACTTTCCACAGAGATTGTATTAGTTTGCAGTCCCACCAGCAGTGTATGAGTGTTCCTGTCTTTCTGTAACCATGCCAACATTTACTGTTTTTGGACTTTTTGATAAAGGCCATTCTCTCTGGAGATAAGTGATATCTCATTGTGGTTTTGATTTGCATTTCCCTGATGATTAGAGATGTTGATCATTTTTTCATATGTTTTTTGGCCATTAATCTATCTTCTTTTGAAAAGTTTGTGTTCATGTCCTTTGCCCACTTTTTGATAAGGTTGTTTGATTTTTTTCTTGCTGATTTTCCTGAGTTCTATATAGATTCTAGTTATTAGCCCTTTATTGGATGTGTGGAATGCAAATATTTTCTCCCATTCTGTAAGTTGTCTGTTTGCTTTCCTGATAGTTTCCTTGGCTGTGCAGAAGCTTTTTATTTGATCAGGTCCCATTTATTTATTTTTATTTTTGCTGTGATTGCCTTTGGGGTCTTCTTCATAAATTCTTTTCCTAGGTCCATGTCTATAAGAGTTTTTCCAACATTTTCTTCTAGAATTCTTATAATTTCATGGCTTAGATTTAATTCTTTTATCCTCCATGAGTTGATTTTATTGAGAAATTAAATACGTGAATCCTGTTTCAATCTTCTATGTGTTGCTATCCAGTTTTCCCAGCACCATTTATTGCATGAGGATTCTTTTCCTGAGTGTATGTTTTTGTTTGTCAAAGATTAGATGGCTATATGAGGATGATTTTATATCTGGGTTCTCAGTACTGTTCCATTGGTCAATGTCTCCGTTCTTGTGCTTTTACCATGCTGTTTAAGTTACTATAGCCTTGTATTATAGCTTCAAGTCTGGTAAGTTGATGCCTCCCAATTTGTTGTTTTTGCTTAAGATTGCTTTTTGCAGTCAAAAGCAGTCTTACTTGGTTTTGCACAGACAGAGTGAGAGTAAACAAGAGGAAGAGTAAGACTGAGTGAGTGGGTGGCAGAAGAATAAAAGGGGAAGAAGAAGAGGAGGAGGAGGGGGAGGAGAAGAAAGAAGAGAAAATCAGGTTTTGACTCAGTAATGAACGTGCCATCTTGGCACATACTTGTTTTTGAAACTTTCTTAGAGTATGTCATAATTTTTGTGGATCTGTTCATTCTATGAGATAATCATGTGATGTTTTTGAATGGTGCCAGGAAAAATGTCATAATTTGGGTCAAGATGATGGACTGAGCATGTACATCTACATCCTCCCTTGGCCTCATGCATTGGCAACTCTGTGCGATGGAACAGACACACCAGTACATATTTGTTATTGGACCAAATTCCTTCTCCCTCTACCACCCAAAATACCCCACAACTGTCCAATACTGCTCTATAATATAAGAAATTACAAGTAATGGGCATGTCAAATTTCTTAAAATTGGGAAGCAGATATTTCTAGATTGAAGGAGAAACAAGATTAATGGAAACTACAACACAAAATATGCAGATGAGGATTGTTTTCAGAGAGTAGAATTGCAGCTTTCTGTGCTCGGAAATAAAACCTAGAATGCTATAAATCCCAGGAATAATTGACAATAAAAATTGTAATGGGAAATCTCCATTTGAGGCAGTTAAGTTTGTTGGCAGATTCAGCTTGAATATTTGTACTGAAAGCCAATGGCAACCAATATGTGGGCCTATGTCAGCATTTTTATTTGGTGTTATGAAAGTAAGGTAAAGAGTGGTACCCAGGAAAGGCAGGTAGGAGTGACAAAAACAAACAAAATACTTCCTTTTCATTCTTCTTATGTTTAACCACATAACACACACACACACACACACACACACACACACATACACACCACTGCTATAATCAGAACTAGCATTCACAAAGAGGTTAAAAGGGAATAAAAATACAAAAGAGATAATTGAGAATCACTAAGTATTGTTTCAAGTGGTTTAAAGGGCACTAAACTCAACAAAAAGAATAATTACTCCAAGATGTGGAACTAAAGTAGTGGACATAACAATTTTAAAAAGTGCATTATATTAAATGTTGCTAGAAAATCCATAGGGATGGATAAGAAACCATAAGCCAAACACAGATTATAAAATGAAAGACAATTAGAGATATTTAAAATTTTAAAATGTACTTTTTAAAAAGTAGTAGGTAGGTTGACTAGCTTAATGTATTCAGCTGAAGAGCAAATAGTGGGCTAGAGGATTCTCCTAGATCCCATGGCAAAGGAGGCACACACAAAGATGTACTGAATTGGACAAATGTGAAGAGATACAGGATATATTTTGGAAGTTATATTATCCTTTTAGAGAAATTCAGAAGGAGGCAAAGGGAATGAAGTAGAGAAAATAATAAAAAGGAAAGACTAAGTTGGAAAAAATCATAAATCTTCACATGGCAATTCCTGAGAGAGATTTGAGGAGAATAAACGAAAAAGATATAAATCTATTCTAGGCAAAGTGTGATGGCACTTCATAGAGAAAATCTTAAAGATTTGTAGGAGAAAAATGTCATTAAATATAAAAGAAAAATAAGCAATATAACACCAGATATCTTATGCTTAATTGAAAAATAATTGAAAAGATAAGTGTAGGAGTTGTGAATTCATTGTATTTAATTCCATCGAACTTCGGGATAAAAAGTAAACAAAGGAGAAACAATGGTTCCTGATCAAATTTGATGAAACTTAACATCTGGCACGAGAGAAGTAGTCGGCAAAGTAGACTGAAATGAAACAATGAGTGTGATAGAAAGGAATTCAGGAGTGGGTGGTGTCAGAAGTGTTATATACGAGAGAATTTGTTCAATTGTGTTAAACTATGTTGAGAAAATGTACAGATCATAGTAGACATATTAAATTTCAAAATGTAGCTTTTTGGTGGCAAATATTATTTCACTGGAACAGTGGGAAATGTAAAACCAAATTCATGTAGGTTAAGACTTATGGTTAAGGAAATTGAGAAATTTTATATACAGTTTTTTGGGACAATTTTAACGTAAAGAAGATCAAGTAGGATGTGAAATTTTCAGAAGATACATAGAAAAAAAACTCTTAAAGGAAAAGTTAGGTAATGATTGTATGCTAATAGAATTAAAGGAAAGTGAGGTATTCAAGGGGCAAGGGCAATATATGTAACCTAAACATTTGTACCCCCATAATATGCTGAAATAAAAAAAAAAGAAAAAGCATTGGAGAGACTGTTTTTAGAAGGGACAGTCTTTGTTGTAAAATGTAACTGATAGTCAAAACAGGTTTGATAATAGATTTGTTTGTAGATTAATTGGGAGGAGGAAGGTAAATATGTTCTACTCTGATTAAATCTATTTTCTCTGAGAGTTGTTAGCCTATAAGTTATCTTAAAAATGTGTTTGCAAGGAGATATAGAGGTTTTAAGGAGTGCAGAGATTTTAAATAACCCTTGAGAAAATAGAAAAGTGAATCTGTCAGTGTTATATGGCTAGGTGGAATTTATCACACATTTAAAGTGAATTTGTGTGAATTTCTCCACCATTCTTCAGGTATTTGGGTGTAGATATGGAAGTCATGGACTAAAGTTTTATATGCAGCCTTGGGCTTTTACCATCAGGAAAGATTGAACAGTCTTTTTAGTTAAATAAATCCAAGAAAGATTTCTGGATGACAGGTTGATCAACAGAGAGGTGAAGCCACAAGAGACTATTGTGTGATGAAAATATTATACATATAATAAATTTTGGCATAGTATGATCTCTGAAATGCTTTGGGAGGAATACTTGAGTAAGCTAGTTGGTGAGTTAGAAAGTTGTGATCAGAGTGGTATGTTTGTGAGGCAAGAAAAATATTAAATTGAGTATATCTATAAATATATTTATTCCTGTGATTTCTGAAATGTAGCCAGATTTTCAAATTTCTTAATTCTGGGATATTTTACAGGTAAAAAGCAGAAGCAGCCTAATTTTTATTTCTTTCCCTGTCTTTTCTAAAAGTGTAAACAATGGGGTAGATGATGTTAGGGTTCTGTATGTAGGAAGAGGGGGAGAAATTGCAGCAGGGCAGGACAAACAATTTTTAGAAAACAGGAAGTGACAATGTTAGTAACAATGTTGAAATTTACAGGAGTCCTGTATTGCTGGAAAACAGAAATTGTCTCAGCCTTTGTGTTCTCCTTATACCTTGTACAGTTCCCCACATGACTTAGATGAGTCTCATGAATGCCCCACTTGTTTAACCTAAGACAAAGCCAGACACAGGTCCTCCAAATTCTCATTTGCCTAATAAATGATTAGCTGAACTACTTGCCCCCACTGATCAATGGGGAAAAAAAACACTTGTGAACAAAATATTGGTTAAGATTAATTCTCTCTTCCTCCAGGACCCTAAACTTGGCCCACTCTCAGCTTTAGCCATCATGCAACCCCTGGCATGGGTTTGAAACATTCTCTGGTCTACTGGGCCACCCTTTCTTCCTGCTGCAAATAACAAAATCCAGGCATGTTAAGTCCCTCAATATAAAATGGTGTAGAATTTGCAAATGACCTATGCACACATCCTGCCATAAACTTTAAATCACGTCTAGATTACTTATAATACCTAGTGTAATATAAATATTATGTTAATTGTTATACCATATTGTAAAAATGTGCATTTTTATTGTTGTATTTTTTGTTTGTTTGTTTGAATACAGGTATTTTGATTCATGGTTGATTGAATCTGAGGATGTGGAACTCAGAGATACGGAGACTGTACTTTCAGATTCTAGAGTCATGGTTTTTTCCCTTTTGTAAAAGTCCCTATTTTCTCTTGCAATAATCCTTTTGAGTAAGTGTCTTCTTACTAAGTCTGAATTTATCTTCTTTACTTTTTTATTTTTAAATTTAACTTCAAAAGCCCGCAGAAGGGGTGGCCTTTCTGCAGTTTCCATTCCATAGTCATAGCTTAGAGCACCATAGTAGAAACGTCTCATTGGCTGGAACAATAGCTTTCTCCAGAAAAACCTAAGCAGATTGAGGATCTGATGACCGATTAAGATTGATATTTTTACAGTCGACGTATCGTAGAAAGTTCAGAGTTAGAATTAATATAATAAATGTTTTGGTGGCTTTTCAGTTGCAGAAAGGAGAATTAATCAGACTGTTCACGTCATAGTGTTAATTATCAGCATTGCAGGGCTCTTATTTTATGGTTCTTTCTTTATCCTTTATTCCCAAACAAATCTCCCCTAGTTGCAACCACATTAGCATGTCTTGATACAGATTTATGTGGCTCTATTTGGTTTTAATTTACATTAATTTACTTAAAATATATTTGATTTAACTCTCATTCTAATTTGTAATTTTTTCAGCACTGTTTTTTAAGACCTATTAGCTTTTTGGTATATCCTTTTAATCAGTAGCTTATAAATGCTTCATTGTGGTGTTTGTCATGAATCTACCACATTTTATTTAGCTATTCCCACAGATAGAGGGTAAAAATTGCCAAATAAATGTATTTGAACAAAATTTTGTGTGCAGTTAAGTGAAAAATTCTCTGGTATATAAAACCAAGGCTAGTATAAATGTTTAACTGGACAATTCTATTTCATTCAAATTTACTAAATGAGCCTGAATAATTTACAGAATAGTTGTAATAATTTCCAGTCTCCCCATAAGATAACAAGAGTATCTTTCTCATATAATCCCTTCCAATTCATAGTATCATATATAATTTTATTTTTTCATTATGTTGGATTTAGAATAGTGATACTTATATCAATTTGTATTTATAGGATTATTAGTGATTTTATACATCTCTTTATACGCATATTAACTAATAGGATTTTTCTACAATTTTTAAATATTTTTTTCTTTATGGATTTCTTTTGTATACTGGAAATGTCAATTTCTTTTGTTATAAGGTATAAAAATATATTTTCTGATGTGTTTATTATTCAGTCTGCCTCATAGTTTAATATTATAAATCCTTACTTTTGAGATAGTCAAAAGTATCTATATTAAAACAATAAAAATCCCAGATCTTTTGTGCTTTTGAAAAGAAGTTCATTTTGATGCAAAGATATTTTTCCTTTTTTTGCCTTTTAAGTTTACAATGTTATTTATATTTGAGTCTTTAATTAATGTAAGGCTCACTTTTGTATGTGGCAAAAAGCAGGATCTTGCTTTGTTCTTGGCCATGTAGTACTTTACATTATCTAATTTACATTTCTTATCACATTAATTTTTGCAAGTTGCCATTTTTATATTTTTCTCTGAGCTCTCTGTTTTTTCTAGGAACTTGTTTAATTCTATCTAAGCCAAGAGTATGCTGTTTTCATAGCAGTGGCTCTTCAAATGTTACAATATATGGTAGTTTCAAATCTTCTCTCCTTGCCTTCCTTTTGAAAATTCACATAGCTACTCTTTGAACTTTATTTTTTTTGTATATCTTTTAGAAATCATTTGTTGAGATTGTAAAATAAATAACCAATTTATAACATCACAGAGGTTATTTTATAAATTTATTGAGAATCGATAAAAGAGCAGAATGAATTCATGAGAACTGACATCATAGCATTGTTTTCCTTTTATTTAAATATACCTTTAAACTATGATAGTGTGTTAAATTTTTCCCCTTTAATTCCTGAGATAGTTCTGTTTCTTTTGTTAACTTAAAAATCATAAGCTCCATCTATTTGAGATCAGACGAGATCGGGCGCGTTCAGGCTGGTATGGCCGTAGACAGCTCCATCTATTTGGAAAGGAGTGATTTCTTCTTTTTTTTCCTTTTCCCCTCATAAAGTGTTACAGCCTGCAAGGTAGCCATTCTGACAGGCTGAGAAACACAGCCTCTGGCCCAAGCCTGGAAACAGGGAGGAAAGGGTAAAACAAAAATTTACACTGAACAGGTTAGCCAAGTATATGAATCGTACAGGTTATAAGAGGAGCTATTAATATTCATGAAGGTGGTTCTAACACATGCAAAGTGGATAAACATGCATGTTACATATGCCCGTGTTCAATCTGGGGAGGAGACTTAACATTTAAATGTATTACAGTTAGGTCCTACATGTCAAAAGATCTTTTCTGCACACAAAGGCACTCAGGTGTGAAGCCTCTCTCAAGTGGCTAGAACCTGTCCTTGGTGGAAGGTAGTCTTATCAGAAGAAAGTTAATGAAATCAGCCTCTTGTCCAATCAAAGCTGTAGTTATGGCTTGTGGAACAGGGGGATGAGAATTGGCATTTGGCAGTGAACTGAAAATTATTTTAATATTGCTTATCTGGAGGCTTGTTTAGTTGCTAGAGAAAAAGAAAAATGTGGCAGTTAGAACATATTTTATTCTTTAAGTATAGAGGTGCATGACATAACCCTTGCCTGGCATGGCTTTAGGCCATTTTTATCATTTGGTATTTTATCGTCATACAAAATCTGTCAGTCTTATGATTTCTATTATAACATTAATGCTTGTCATGTATTGTGTCTAAATAGGCAAAAGGAAAGGGATATAAAGAAGTGCGTCCAACTTCCCATCTCGTCTTGGCTGGGAACTCAGTTTTTAAGTGATCTCTGGGGTCTCCTTGGCCAAGGGGTGGGGCTGCTCAATGGTTGGGAGGCTTAGGATTTTATTTTTAGTTTGCTCTTTTTCCACCCCTAAGGACACAATATTGCCAGGATAGATTAAATTATCATATTTTGCTAAAATGCAACCTTTTCACATAAATATTCTTAGTTTTTCTTTATTTATTGTTACTCATTGGTTTCTCTTGTCAAACAACTTAAAAGTATTTATTTTTGTGGTTTATTATAGGTTACAAAATAATAGTGCTTATCAGAGAAAATACAGAATGAGAAAGAAACTGTAAGAATAACATACATTCTACCCTAGAATGTCATCTTTAACTTTTAAATTTTGTCACTTTTTTCTACTCTTACATGTTTTCCCAGTAATTTGGAAGGTACGTTTTCTTTTATTTTTTTCTTAAATTTCACAACTTAAAATTGTTTGAAATAATTCTTCAATCTGTGTTTCTCTAATTATCAAGATAAATATAGTATCTTTTAAACTTTCTCAAGTATCTAAATTATAGTAATTTTCTCTCAGATAAATAAATATATGAAGTTTTATTTGTAGTTTTTATTGTATTTTCTGAAATATGCAACACATTTTAAGAATAAGAATAACAAACTCAGATTAGGTTAAAAGGAAGTATTTAATATATTATAAATATGCAAAATTACTTATCTTGGGCCCAATTTATCATAGTTTCTATTAAAATAATGTGGAAAATGGAAACGATTTAAAAAGTTTATTTTCTGTCTTCCTTGCATCCATGTAAGCATTGAGTTAAAGCCAGTGCAAATCCTCTCAATACAGATCAGAGATTATCTGGTTATGTTATTTGCAGTGGATCAAATAGCATTAAAGCAATTCATCTCTAAGATCTTAGTAGGCAAATTATATTTACTCAAGGATATATAACAAAATTGATAAGGGAGAATTACAAGATATTTCTCTCACAAAAAAATCTCTTTAGCAGTCAGTTAGTATATTTAAGCATCACTCTCTGCCCATGATATAAAGCTAGATATCTCTTATGTTTGTGTAATGAAAGCCCTATTATGGAGTATTGTGTTTTGTCGTTTTTCTTTATTTTCAAATATATTTAAATGTTTTTATGCATATAATTACACATTAAAGTATGAAGACATACTGCCAATAAACTGAAAGACATTGTAATTTAATTTAAAGTGAATCTCTTAGGTTTGACACACTTTCTGAAACTAACCTGTGGTTTCCAAGAAATCAATAATGCTCAATCAAAATCTTTAAGCACACAAACCACTTTAATTTATTGTTTGTTATTTTCATCGAGGAGAATTAATGCAAGTATATCCTTAACACCATTTTGCTCTTTTCCAGCTCTAATTTTACCATATCTGTGCCAAAAAAATAGTCTCCAGGAGAAAAATATCATGGAAATATAGAAAATAGGAATTATAACTGTTTAGTATTTATATGTACAACTATATACCTTTTATCAGGAAAATGTTACTTATCCAAGATATAACGTGTTTGCTCAGAATTTTTATGTTGAACTCTTAATTCCCAGTACTTGAGAATTAGATCTTATTTGGAAATAAGATCATTGTGGATATACAGTTGCCCCTTGAACAACATGTATGTTAGGGGCACCATTCCTCCTCCCTCACAATCCAAACTCCCTGTATAATTTTGACTGGACCAAAAGTTAACTAATAGTCTACTATTGACTGGAAGCCTTACCAATAACAAGCAGTTAATTAATACATACCTTGTATATTATATGTATTATATACTATCTTCTTACAATAAATAAGCCAGATTTTAAAATGTTGTAAGGAAAATTATAAAGATGATAAAACATATTTATTATTCATTAAATGAAAGTGGATTATCATAAAGGTTTTCATCTTCATTGTGTTCATGTTGAGTAGGCTGAGAAAGGGGTAAGAAGAAGAAGGCATGGTGTGCTGTCTCAGGGATGGTAGAAACAAGAAAATCCACATGTAAATTGACCTGCACGGTTCAAACTTGTGCTGTTCAAGGGTCAACTTCAATTAGTTAACATGAGGTCTTATTGGTAGGGTTAGTCCCTAATCCAATCCAATATCATTGTTGTTCTGATAAAAAGAGGAAATTTAGAACAGACACACTTACACATATAGAACGCTATGTTAAGATTAGTGAATCAAGAAACCACCAGAAGCTAGGAGAGAGAACTGGAACTGATCATTCTCTAGTGTTTCAGAAGGAGTCCGGCCTTGCTGGCACCTTAATTTTGGACTACCTCCAAAACTGTGAAACAGTACGTTTCTGTTGTTTAAATCAGCCAGTTTGTGGTATTTTGTTACCTCAGCCTTAACAAACTAATACAGACTATGATACCAGGTAGTGTGGTGCTTCTGTAATAAATATCTAAATATGTGGAAGTTGTTTTGGGATTAGATGTTAGGGGCTGGAAGAGCTTTGAAGTACACGATACGAAAAGCCTAGATTGCCTTGAAGAGACTGCTGCTAGAAATACGAATGTTAAAGAAGCATCTGGTGAGGTAGCTGATGGAAATGAGTATGTGTTGGAAAATGGTGAAAAGGTAATCCTTGCTATAAAGTGATAAGTACATGTCTAAATGTTTTCTACTGTTTTATGGAAAGTAGAACTTGCAAATGATGAACTGGTTTCTCCTTGCTGCTCATAGTAAAATGAGAGAGTAAAGAAATAAAGAAGGAATTGTTAAGAAAGAACTGGAACTTTAAAAATGCTTAGCCTATCCATACTGCAAAAAATAGGAAAATGTGCTCTAGAGAAAACTTCAAGGGTAAAGCTGGACAACCATTTGCTAAAGACATTAGGCATTTAGCAACTATCTCAACAGAAACAATGTCAACTTTGACTGAAGGGGAAAATAATAGGATGAAATGAAAGAGGCTGTTGAACTTCTGGGTTTCTATAGCCAGGAAATTGGCTGATAGAGCTACCCCTCTATAAAAAAGTACCTTTCAAGAAAAGAGAAAAATGATTTCAAAGGTGAGTCACTGGCTTCTCCTTTGTTCTAACAGACAGAGGTATTTCCTTGGTCCCAAAAAACAGAGCCACCACCCATGGACTACAGAACTGGGAAAACTAACAAAAACAAATACATTACAATAGTCTGTAGAGTCTGGATATCTTATGATATTCTTTTAAAGAAATAACATATGCAAGGGACTTTTAAAGTCAGAATACTGAGTGCCTTTTTATAGCTATAAGTTAGAAGAAAACATTTTTGTCACTTTATTACACAGGAACTTCTTCTATCAACAGATAGAAAATACCTGTTGTTTTTTAAAGCCCATCACCAGTATTCTAGTTCTATTTCTCTTATATAACAGTAAGATAAAAAGAGTTAATAAAGATTCAAACTTGAGGGTACTCAAATTTACAATACTGAAAAGAAAACGATAGGTGAATGTATGAACAAATACAATGTAGAGCTACAAATCTTTTCCATCAAGAATATTTTCTAAGGTTAGGGTAAAAAAAGTATCGAGTGTCCAATGAACAAATCTAAGGAACAGAGAAGTTCTGCTAAAACCTGAGAGAGATATTTTTCTTAGCCCCATGTTTGTCGGAGGTATGTAGAAGAAATACACACTCTAAATCAAAATGTTAAGGATCTTTCAACTGAGTGTGAAATATAATTCATTGCAATGAGACATTTAAAGTTAATACAGTATAAAGTAGAACGAAGGTCTAAAATATATGACACAGTTGACTAAAAAAAAAACATAAAAATTAATGTTTGAAATATCTGCCATCATTGAATGTTAAGTATTTTATTAGAATATTGATCTAAAATAGAAATTCTAAAGGAATTCTGTGGTTTGCTTGATAAAATATTTACTTGCCATTTTATCCCAAATATAAAATATTATAGTAATAATCAAATGTTCAAATTATACAAACATGAATGTGCTGAAAAATACAGAAAATATATAATCTATTCAATACAATATTAGACTAAAGACTAACCTTTGGTTAGAAGAACAATTAATGGGAGTAAAATGTTTTTCAATGTCATCAATCTTGTAATAAGTGTTGCAATTTACTGAGGAATTTTTTATGTCTCAGGTATAAATTTCCACAAAACATTAGGGATTTCTCTAGCTAATAGGGTGGGTCTGAATGGTTTGATAACTCTTTTGGTGTGTCAGTTTTAAGGTTTGCAGACCAGTGCAGTTTACACCTAGAGTGAAGTTTCTCATCTTTTTCTTTGAAGGACTTCTATGAAATTTAAAGGAGCCATTATTCTCACTCTGTAATTGTAGCTTTAAAATACTCACTTTATTTGTCTACATTATCCACACACTTTTCGCAGAAAGTTAACTCTTCAGAGTTGGCAGATATTACCATTTATGTCAAATATGTTACACGCAAAGATTTTGTAAAATGCTAACACAATAAAGTGTTAATTTAGCAAAGGCCTTAAAAGTTTTTATTCATTCTGCCTCTATTGTGAGGATTCTAATTACATATGTCTTATCTCACTAGGCTTAACTGTGATAAATTCCTGCTTCTAAATTAATCTTTTGTCTTGATTTCATTCTTATGTTCTGTTTAAATTGTACTTTCCAGTGTGAGGAACATCATTCTAATTAAGGCACTAACCTAAATAAAACAGATATTCTTTGTTAAATAATATAAGAAATTTACAGGTGTAAAAAATAAGCTGGGAAATTAATTTTCTATATATTTGGATAATTACTTACATAAATAGCCTTGACAACCTATTAAACCAAAATAGTCTTATGTCTGCCTATTCACTTATAAGATATTGATACCATAAACGTGTCCTAAATATTTGTAAAAACGTTACAAACTATAATGAAGATGATAAAGAGATTTCAACAAATGTCTAAATTTATTTCCTATTTCATTATAAGTATTTCATGTAGTCTTACATTTTAACAGTGCTCTAGACATAATGGTCATTAACTTAAAGACTTAACCTAATTATAACTTTTTGGTGTTGTGACTGAAGCAACTAAGTTTATTCTCTGATAGATAAAATGTAAACTATTATGTATATGTATTCAAAATATTCTGATTTTCAGGGTCTTTTAAAGTAATAGAAGTATGTAGTCATTTTACAATTCTTAGTTCTACAATTTTTAAAGTCAAAGCCTTAAAATGTTCAACTTCTGATGTTTCAGAATTAATGAGTTAATTAATGAATTGACCTCCATCTTTCCATATCAAATGTAAATTTCTATTTGAAATATTGATAGCCTGTTTCAACAGTTTTGGAATTTCTCACTAGATTTGAAACTCACCAGATAACCATATTTGAGCTGAGCTACTTGATGACTTTCAAACAAATTTATCATTTTCATCATACGTATTACAGTTTTTAGTGATTAATTGAATTCTAGTTAAATTATTAACTATTTTAGCAGTCACTTGGTAAATTCATGACAGAATTAGCTTATACCAGGGTTGGCTAATATTTTCCACAAAGATCCAAATAGTAAATATCTTAAGCTTTGGGAGTCATAACAAACTGTCACAGCTACTCAACTATACCATTGTATTGTGAAAGCAGCCACAGACAATTTATAAATTAATGGGTGTGACTAGGTTCAATAAAACTTTATTTACAAAATCAGTAGTATTAGCCCAAATTGGACCTGTGGGCCTTAGTTTGCTGATACATAATTTGTACCATTTTAAGTGTATAATACATATTCTTAGTTTCCTGCTATCCATCTCCTACTTGTTATTACTTTTATACAATATATCTAAAAGTGAGTTTCTGTTCATGTCCTATCATTCTACTTGTACCACCTCCTCATACTACTACAGGCACAAAATCATAGAGTTATTTTTACCATGTTTTTCCAGTAGGCCTCTCGTGTTCAATTACAAATTTTTGTAGCTTTTATTTATTTCTACAGCATCTCAAGTTTTATCCTTCCACTCTATAGTCCATGATGTTACCCCAATTCCACATTTAATGCTCTTGCTTTGAACAATTTAGAAAAAAACATACTAAATCAATTTCTTCCTAGATTTTTCTCATTAATATGTTCATCCATTCTATGCAACATGTTTTGAACATTAGTGCAACTGAAAATCACAACAGCACTTCTCTCTTGAACCAATTCCAGTTATGCTTCTGCCTATTCATTCTTATAAATTACTTTTGTTCCAGTCAACAATGCCCATGGAATTCATAAATCCGGTATTTAATTTTCAGTTCTCATCAAGCTTGACCATTTGGTGATATTTTACAGGGTGCTCATTTACTCCTATCTGAAATACTTTCTTCCTTTGACATTCAGCACCTTGTAATTTCTTGGTTTTATCTTCTAGTCTACTATTGACTACTGTTTTTGTCTTCTGTTCTTCTTACTGCACTGATCTCTTAATGTTGGAATTCTCCAAAACTATGACTTTCCCTATTGATTAAAAGTCAACACATATGTTTCTTTCATACTGTCAAAACCTTAATACCATCCTTTCCCTGTATAGATCACATGGCTCATTTTAATGTGAAAACATTAAATATTGGTGGTAAATTTTTGTTCTTAGAATACTTTTCAAAAAAGGGTTTCGTTAAAAGTGAATTATCTCAGAAATTTGTTTAATCATAAATGTCAACAATTATATAATAAGAAAGTTGTTTTTGCAACAGTAGTGATAAAAACATTTTCTTCAGAGTAGTTATTTATTACATACAAGGAATATAATGAAACATTTTTAAAAAGAGGATATTTCCTAAAGTCAATAATTTCATCCCTTAGATAAGATGGCAGTCAATTTCAAGGTTTTGTAACATAAATGAAAAATAATGTAGATTAATGCATATTACCATATAAACATAAATAGCTTGTTTTTACAAAACAAGCTTGTTTTACAAGCTCATATTATCTCTAAAATTGAGCCTTTGAATCTTGAAAAATGAGTGGATGACATTTATTTTTAAGCTATAATACTGTTCTCCATTCTGAAGTTTTTTGAATGTTAATTATATAGTCATTTATGCAAATATAAAGTACCTTATTTAAATTCAATAAATATGGGGGGCTAAAATGGCAGACTAGAAGCAACCTGCACATGCTGCTCTCACAGAGAAGATTGAAAGTGGCTGGTGAATATTCACCTTCAGATCAGTCATCTAAGAGAAAGCATTGGAATCAACAGAGAGGTAACAGAAGGCTCCCAAAGTAAAGGAGAGGGAAAAGAGGTAACTTGCGTTGCAGGATCAGAGGTACATGGTGAAAGCACCCACAGGTGGGGAAGGGCCAGAAGAAAGAATCCTGGGACTCCACACTTCCCCTGCAGATATTACAATCCAAGTTGCAGGAGGGACCCTCCACTGCAGCAGGCCACCAGACTGATATAGGGAGCTGACCGAAGCTTGTGCAGTGGTGTTGCTCTGAAGAGAAGACACAGCAGGGTCCTAGTGGCCTGTAATCCCTGATTGCTGTAGCTAGTGCTATTTTGAGATCCCAGAACCAGAGTGCTACATCCAATTGGGGGTCAGAGCTGTTGCTACCATCTTTCCATCTTTCCAGGCCAGAGAGTCTGGTTGCTCTTGCATGTCCTGTGATCAGGTGCCATGCATCCCCACTGCCAATGGGAGACCTGGGTATGGTGAATGCTCAGACTGCTGCATGGTGGTCTCCATTACCGACAATGTTCTTGGGTGGGGGAGTGGTCAAACTGACACAGGATGGCAAACACCATCACCTGTGGACCTGGATGGAGAAGTGCTCAGGCTGCCATGGGTGACAATCACTGCTCTTGATGGAGTTAGGCAGGGTGGTGATTCATCCTGCTGCACAACAACCACTTGTGACAACCACAGGGAAATGGTGAGACATGAAAAAAAAAAAGAAAAGCAGCAGTGTTAAGGGCTCACAGTGCACCTGTCCCTTTCCTGCAGGGTCAGTCTTCTGGAGGAGGACTCGAGAGATTGGTACACTATCCAGGGACCTCTCTCTCTCTTCACTGAGTATGAAGGTTCCCAGCAGATGATAACATGTGCATTGCAAACCTGTCTGTCTGGAGCTGATATAAGAGGATTCAGATGAGAAGGAATCAGCATGAGAACTTTGGCAGCTTGCAAAATAAGCTGTTTTGATACCTCCAAAGGATCAAAATAGCTCTTCAGCAATGGACTCCAACCAAAAGAAAATGTTTCAAATGTCAGTTATGGAATTGAGAATATGGATGACAAGCAAAATCAATGGGATTGATGAGAAAGTTGAAACCAGCACAGAGAAAAAATATATATATATTTTTATTTATATATTCATATATATACTTATGTATATTTTTAGTGTTAGGACATGAATGAAAAATTTAAAGAGATAACAAAATTTAACAAAAATAAATGAAAGTGTCATTTAGGGAATTTGAAAATACAGTGGAAAGTATTAACAGATTGGAGCAAACAGAAGAAAAGATTTCTAAGCTTGAAAGAAGGCTTTTGAATTAATCTAATCCAAAAATTTAGAAAAAAATGAAAACAATCATTCTGAAAAACACGTGGCTATGTAAAGCAAACAAATATAAGGATCATAGACATCCCTAAGGGAGAAAAAAGAAAAAGCAAAAAGCATGGAAAACTTATTTGAGGGAACAATTGAGAACTTCCCTGGTATCGCTAGAAATTCAGTTATCCAGATACAAGGTGTGGTCATCACATACCTAGAAGATTCATAGCAAGTAGGACATAACCAATATAGTCATCATTCTAGTCAAAGTGAAAGAGAAAAACTGCCAGATGAAAACAAGTAACTTATAAAAGAAAAATCCATCAGAATAATGGTAGAGTTCTCAGCAGAAATATTACAAGAAAGAAGGGATTGGGGTCCTATTTTTAGTATTTTTAGTGTCTTTAAAGAGAATATCTGCCAGCCAAGAATTTTGCATCCTGCAAAACTGAAGTTCATAAATGAAGGAGAATTAAAGTCTCTCCCAGGCAAGAAAACACTAAGGAGATTTGACACTACTAGCCCTGTTCAACAGGAAATGTTTAAAAGTGCACTATATATGTAACATAACTACAATACTCAAGAGTATAAAAGTATCCAAAAGTTAAAGGTCACAAGTTTAACAAAACATAACACAAGGGAGAAAACAAAACAAACAGGTAATATTCAACATAATTAACAGAATGATATCTCACATATCAATGCTCACATAGAATGTAAACAGACTTAATACTCCACTTATAAGTTACATATTTGCTGTATGGATTGGTGGGGAAACCACAACCTAAATATATGCTGTCTCTAGGAAACTCATCTAACTCACCAAGATTCTTACAGGCTTAAGGTAAAGGGATAGAAAAAATATTCCACAAAAATGGATATCAAAAGTGAGTAGAAATACTTATTTTTATGTCAGATAAAGCAGACTTTAAATGAACAGTGGTTAAAAAAAGACAAAGATAGTCATTATATAATGATAAAGGGAACAATTCAGAAAGAAGGTATAACAGTCCTAAATATATATTCAGCTAACACAGGAGCTCCCAGATTCATATGACAAATTCTAGATCTAAATAAATAGCAGCATCTTCTACTAGATCTAAGCAAAGAAATAGCAGCATCATAATAGCTGGGGACTTCAACATTCCAATGACAGAACTGGACAGATTGTTGAGGCAGTAAAGGAACAAAGAAATACTGGACTTAAATGGGATTCTAGAACAAATGGACCTAACGGACACTTACAGAACATTCTACTCAAAGTCTATAAAATATACATTTTTCTCAATCAGCACTTGAAACATTTTTAAAGATAGATCATATGTTAGACCACAAAACAAATCTTAGCAAATTCAGAAAAATCAATATCATACCATGTATCTTCTCTGAGCACAGTCGGATAAAACTAGAAATCAATTCCAAGAAGAACTCTTAAATCTAAACAAATTCATGGAAATTAAACAACCTGCTGCTGAATAATACATGGGTCAGTGATGAAATTAAAGTGGAAATCAAGAGGTTTGTTTAATTCAAAAACAGAGAGGAAACAAGCGTCCAAAATCTATGGGCTATAAAGAAAAAGCAATGGGAGCTTAACAAAGGATGCATATAAGTGTTGTAAAGAACACTGTAAACCAAGAAAGGGAGAGTGGGAGAGGGATGAGGGATAAAAATTTACCCATTAGGTACAGTGTACACTATTCTCTTGATGGGTTCACTGAAAGCCCTGATTTAGCATGGTACAATCCATACATGTAACAAAAAACACTTGTACCCCTTAAATTCTTGTTTGAAATGATCATATAAAGAATAATAGGGGCAGATTGGAACATCAAAAACAAAAAAGATTTAAACAATAAATTCAATAAACAACTTTGGCAAGCAGTAAGCTTTTTTCCAATAAAAATCTGAGAAATGTGATTATATCAATGTTAAAGGAATTAGTATTGTTGGAGAAATACAGAGCATGTTCTACAGTCCAATAGTTTGAAAATAAGCACAAATTTATTACTGTCATAGATCATTTCCAAAGAGGACTGCCATCAACTTTGCCCACATATATTGGATCCATCTACCCTTGCTTGTATCTGGGATGGCCATTTGATTTGCTTTGAGAACAGTAACGTGGCAGAAGTAAAAGTAACTCAGATCTGAGCTTGGACTTCAAGTGGCTTAGCAACATCCCCTTGCTGTCTTGGAACCCTGAGGAAATATTCAAGATTATTCTTTCCTCTCGTGGAACTCTGAGGCACCATAGAAGTCTAGGGTACCCTACCGGAGACAACACATGTAGAGAGAATTGTCTGATCCACATCTAGCATTCAGGTGCCAGACATATGAGGGATGAATTTTTTTATTTTTTTGGCTCTAGTTGAGCTTCCAGAGTATCTTTAATAACTTATTTGAACCTATAAGAAATCTTAAACCATCAATCAGAATAATCAATTACCTGAACCCAGCCTGGACTGAATAATAATAATTGTTTATTGTCTTAGGTTACTAAGTTTTTGGCAGTTTGTTATTCAGAAGTAGATTGCATAATGAAATTGATATCTGATAAAAAATGGGTATCCTCACTAGAGGACTTCTCTAAGTCTTTAATAAGCTAAATTACATTTTGATTCTTTTTTTGAGTATTTTATTTTTTTAATTTAAGAATATTATGGGGGTGCAAATGTTTTGTTTACATATATTGCCTTTGCACTGCCGGAGTCAGAGCTACAAGTGTGCCCAACCCCCAGACTCCAGTACCGCACCTGACGCGCACAGCTGAGCGTCGACTTTAGTCGACAGCCAAAAGCTTTTACTTTTACAGCTTTTATCTGTGCAGTTGCAGTGTGTACGTTCAGCTAATAAGTTACTATGAATCTGTGACCTTTTAACAAGTCTTTAGTAGGAGATATTATAGTTATTTTCCTAAAGCTGCCTGTAAAGTAAAACAAGCTTTCAGTGCTTTAAAGCTTTCCTCATCACACAAGAGCAAAACGGATCCGTCGTCAATGCACAGCACAGACTATCGTG
>CAUYPO010116723.1:0-13079 GCA_963574435.1 Cheirogaleus major
TTCTTTCTGCAGTCAGTGCAAAGCAAGAGTCCCGGAGATGAGTTCCTGCCTGGCCCATCGCCCCCCAGCCAGCTGCCTGCCGCCGTGCCCCCCGCCCGGGACTGCCTCTGCAGCCTCCAGGGCGCCCCGCCTGCTGGCGCGTGAATCCCACATGCCCAGGGTATAAGAAGTTCCCAGCCCCAGCCCGGTCCTCCCGCAGGAGAGGAGTAATCTGGCAGAACCGGAGTATTCGCTGCAGGGCTCCCACCCTGGTGCTCCGCGTCTCCACAGAGAGCACACACACTCTCCTCTCACACTCACACGTGCACACACTTTCACACATGCTCACACTCATGTGACACACGCACGCTCTGTTCACACACATACACGTCCACACTTACGCATGCAAATGCACGCACACCTTCACACTCACACACACCTTCACAACACCTGTACACACACCCACACACATCCACACTCACACATCCTCACACACACACTCACGTTCGCACACTCGCATACACTCGCACGCTCACACACGTACGTGCTTCCTGACAACCTCACATTTGCTCACATATCTTGGCACGCCCATGTAGACACACACATGCTCACACACGACCTCACATTCACATATGCATTTGCTCACACCCGCTCTCCTTCATGTACTCACATACGCAGAGTGTGTTCCCACCCCCACCCGCTTCGCTCCCAGGCAGCTGCTGACGCGCACCAGGTAGGAGATGGATTCACACTCCATGGGGAGGAGAGTGACCTGGAGCTCACTTTTCAGTGGACGATCAGGAACCCCCAGTTCCAGCTGATGCTGGAAGGCGGCCGGCTTCCCGGAACAGGGTAGGAGAGCTCGAGGGAGGGAGGAGTGTAACCCCCTTTCTTGCCAGGACATGGGTCCTTTGCTGGGTGTGCCTGAGCCGATCCCAATTTTCCTGGGTTCTCTTAATACTTTTTTTCCAAACTGCCTTTTGTAAAAGCATCCCAGCGCACCAGGCACCAGGCCAAGGGGTTGGGTATGCACCCTTTGCCAATCCAATGTGGGTGCGGCCCTAGCCTCATTTCACTCCAGAGGCAACAGAGATTCAGATCCCAGTGGCTCTGGTCACAATCGATCGCACGGCTGGGAGGGGCAGAGCTGGGCTTCACACACACTCAGAGGCTCAGCTCACAGCTCTGCAAAGCTCCGAGGCACGTCCCTTCTGGCACCTCCTGCCTCGGCTGCACACCAGCTCCCTGGAGACTCTGTGTGACATCTGTGGGGTCACTCTCCACCTCCCCCTCACAGACTCTGCCCCAGCCCGTCCCCTCAGAGAGGGAGGTCAGATCCAGGAGCCCCGGCCATCATCACCCACCCACTGGCCCTGCCAGACTACGGGGCAAGGAAGGAGGAGCCCTCTGCTACAGCGGCATCCACCTCCAGGAGCTCCGCCAAGAAAAAACCTCTGCAAGGACACACTCAGCTGGTGAAATCTGCCATTTCATTTTAAAAGAGACAGTGCTCCTTGGTTCTTGCCCCTGCTGCTGCCAGTCACATAAAATCACAGGATCCTTCTGAAGGCCGTTAGATCATCCATATCAAAAGCCTTTAAAATGTGCATGCATGGGCACATCTCTTAGCCCAGGAACTCCAGGACTTCCACTTCTAGGAAATGTATCCTAAGGAAATATTTGGACAGGTGAGCAGAGATTTAGGTACAAGGATGTTCACTGCAGCACTATTTAAAATACCAAGGAACTGAAAACTGCCCAAGTAGCCAAAAATAGAAACAATCTAAATAAATCATAGCACACCCATACAATAGAATATTATTGTGCAGCTATAAAAAATAGTTATGGAAGATAGGAAGATAGTCATAATCTATTTCTGAGGTTTTTTTGTTTTTGTATTTGTTTGAGACAGAGTCTTACTCTGTTGCCCAGGCTAGAGTGCCGTGGCGTCAGCCTAGCTCACAGCAACCTCAAACTCCTGGTCTCAAGCAATCCTCCTGACTCAGCCTCTCAAGTAGCTGGGACTACAGGCGCTCACTGCTATGCGCGGCTAATTTTTCCTATTTTTAATAGAGACAGGGTCTCACTCTTGCTCAGGCTGGTCTCAAACTCCTGACCTCAAGCAATCCTCCCGCCTCGCCTCCAGGAGTGCTAGGACTACAGGCATGAGCCCCCACGCCCAGCCCTATTTCTGAGTTTTAGACAGGCTGTTTTAACATATTTGCAAGTTGATGCCATTTCAATCAAAAATCTTTATCAGTAAAGAAAAATCTGGAAGTGAATGCATCAAAATGTTAACTAACACAGATTAGCTATGGAGAATAATGCCACAGATTACTTTTTTTTTCTCTTTTGTATTTTCTGATTTTCCTAACTCTTTTTTTTTTGAGGCAGAGTCTCACTCTGTTGCCCGGGCTAGAGTGCCGTGGCGTCAGCCTCGCTCACAGCAACCTCAAACTCCGGGGCTCAAGCAATCTTCCTGCCTCAGCCTCCCGAGTAGCTGGGACTACAGGCATGTGCCGCCATGCCTGGCTAATTTTTTCTATATGTTTTTAGTTGGCCAATTAATTTCTTTCTATTTTTTAGTAGAGACGGGGTCTCGCTCTTGATTTTCCTAACATTAATATCCGATTACTGTGAATTTTTTTATTATGTATACATATTACTGTATTTGTTTGACTACATACAAAATATTCCTGGAAGACACAAGGACCAGTGACACTGGCTGCCTCTGGCAACAGGAGGTTGGTGGCTGAGGGCCAGGGCATTTGGAAGAAAATATTTCATTATGTACTCTTTTGTAGCCTTTGAATTTTGAATCATCTGAATTTAGTATCTCTTCACAAATATAACCTAAATTTAAATTCTGAAACAAAAAAAAAAGATTTAAAGGGCATCTTTGACATTTCACAAACCCCATTTTTATGCAGCAGTGAACATGAAGAGATTTTTTTTATATCAGAGTAACAAACTCAAATAACTACAGGGGTCAGAGAGAGAAACGAGGGACAGAGCCCGTGGAAGAGATAGGGAGCGGTGGGGACTGTCGCAAGCTGGAAAGCAGAGGCCCTGTCTACGGCAGGTTAGACCCTGCAGGAAGTCTCCCAGCCCTTCCAGTTTACCAATAAAAGCCTAACATCGAGACTTCCATATGCATTTCCTCATTTCAAAACAGGTACCCCCCCCCCATGAGCCTACAGGCCAGGCACAGAACAGTCTGCAATCCCTACATTACTGTGGAATATTCTTCTTTTTTTTTTTTGAGACAGAGTCTCACTCTGTTGCCCGGGCTAGAGTGCTGTGGCGTCAGCCTGGCTCACAGCAACCTCAAACTCCTGGGCTCAGGCGATCCTCCTGCCTCAGCCTCCCTAGTAGCTGGGACTACAGGCATGCGCCACCATAGCTGGCTAATTTTTTCTATATATTTTTAGTTTGCCAATTAATTTCTTTCTATTTTCAGTAGAGACGGGGTCACACTCTTGCTCAGGCTGGTTTCAAACTCCTGAGCTTGAGCAATCCGCCCACCTCGGCCTCCCAGAGTGCTAGGATTACAGGTGTGAGCCACCGCACCCGCCTGTGGAATATTCTTGATTAGAGCCCCAAAGAACATTAGGGAAAACGAACTTGCCCAAAGTCAAACAACAGTTACCACAGAGCTCGGACTAAAACCCAGCACCCCAACTCCGGTTTCTACCAGTAACTAGTTAACGATGTCTTGGAGAGAGCCTGGCGTTTACAGGGCTTTCAGGTGCACCAGCATTTTAACAGAGCAGGTCTGAACCTGCTCACTCAGACATTTTAAGAGTGTGAATGGAGGCCCAGCACAAGAGGGTAAGCTCTCCCACTCCCTTGAAAGAGCCAGCCTCCCCCCGTAAGGCTGTCCCAGTCAGAGGCCAAAGCCAAGGCTTAGAAGCAGGAGGCCAGACTAGAGACCCTGAACACTGGCCTCTAGCCTCCCCACCTCCCTGCCTGTGCCCACCCTACCTGCTTCCACATCGCTGGCTCACACCCTGGCCCGTCTGCAACCCACTCACATCTACCTCCCACCTGCAGGCTCCCTGACCACACAGAGAAGACACAGGATTCAAACTCTGGCTCACTGCTCTAGGCTCCTACTCCTTCCACCCCTGCAGACTCTTTCCTCAGAGATACTTCCAGCCTCTGAGCCCCAGTCCCTTTACCCATGGACACCTCTATCATAGGGTGGCTGTGAGTTACAAGGGATGGGAGGTGAAGAAATTGAAGGTAAGACCATTTTTATCCACTAAATTGGCAAAGGTTTTAAAGTGGTAATACTCGGCGCTTGTGAGCATGTAATGAAATGGTCCATTTTCACATCCTTAAATGAGATTCCCATGCTGAGTGCTCAGAAGGGTCCCTGCACATAGGAAGAGCTCAGTAAATCTCAATGACTACTTGGTGATGAAATGACCATACCTACAAGTTGACTAATGAGGAGCAAATAAATAAATAAAAATAAAAGTAAAAAATAAATGACCACGCTCTTAACATCTGTCGCCCTGGGTAGAGGACAGTGGCGTCATCATAGCTCACAGCAACCTCAAACTCCTGGGCTCAAGCAATCCTCCTGCCTCAGCCTCTGGAGACTCCACAGTACATGGGACTACAGGTGCACCACATGCCTGCCTGATATTTCTGGGGTCTCATTCTTGCTCGAAGTCAGGTCTCACTCAGGCTGATCTCAGGCAATCCTTCTGCCTCAGCCTCCCAGAGTGCTAGGATTACAGGCGTGAGCCACCACGCCCAAAGTCCTGTTAATTTTCTGTAATAGTTCCTCCTTTTGACAAATGGGGAAGCCTGGGGCTATAAGGTGACTTGCTGAAGTCACACAGCTGGTAACACAGGGATCAGACTTGGTGATCTTTCCCCTTCTCTGCCTTCCTAGGGGACTTGTCCTGGGCCCCTCTCAGCCCTCTCAGACCACCAGGATGGGACACAGTTGGGCACCCCTATACCACCCAACTGCCCCTGACCCACTCCCCTGAGGCCCTACCTGCCTGGCTTTGCTCCGACTTCAGCATCTCTGGGGTCCCAGCTCAAATCCTCAGGCCTCCGTGTACCTTCTCCTCCAAGAGGCAAACTTCAGGACAGGAGGGAAAGGTTCACCGTGAGATGGTCCCACAGCTCTGGGGAGAGAAGCTGCAGGAGGCGGCCAGGAGCCAAGAAGGGGGTTGGGGTGTTCAGGCAGGGCCTGGGGTGCGGGCTGTCAGGGCGCCCTTACTATGTGGACAAAAGGTCCTGTGACCTAGGGTGCGCATAGGTCCACAGGCCACAACCGCACTATGGCCACAACCACCCAGCAAGGATCACACGGCGAGGAGTCTCAGATACTCCCGGAGAGGGGGCCACACTCTGACTCCTGTGAGGGCCATGATGAGCAAGGCTGCTGCTCCCTTCACTCTGTCCTTCATTGACCAAGCCAGGTGCACCTGATCTCTCTCTAGGACCCACCCCTTCCCCTGCTCTCCACCCAATGAGCTTCCAGAGGGAGAGTCCATCCAGATCTAAGCCAGTGAGCACATTGCACTCCTGTGGAAAGGTGACCTAAGTGGATCCAATCAGAGCACATCTCAGGGTTTGCCTTGAGACTGCTAAAACAAAGACTATCACCAGATTTCCATCTGCAGCCTCCATAGGCCTTTTAGTCCCTGGTACCCGTCTTGGGGCCGTAAGGAGAGTTCTCCAGACTGGCCCATCACCAAGAAAACAGAATAACAAACGGAGACTCGTCAACTGAGTCCTGATCATATGTTTGAGTTCTGACACCACTGGACTGTGTAGTTACTAAAGCCTAAAAAATCCTGTTTAGCTTAAGCAAATTTAGCGTGGGTTTTCTATTACAGACGCCCAACTTAACGAAGGTTCGACTTACACTATTTTTCAACCTTTACGATGGGTTTATGGGGACACAATCCCATCGTAAGTAAAGAAGCTCCTTAGAGTTTTTGATGGGGTACTGTTTCTACTGAATGCCTATCGCTTTGGCACCATCCTCAAGTCAAAAAATCTAAGTCCAACCATTGTAAATTAGGAACTTTCTGCTGTGCTGCCAGCATTAAATGCATTTTCTATTTACGATGGGCTTATCAGGATGTAGCCCCATCAGAAATACAGGAGCACCTGTACTTACAACAAAAGAATCCTAAATGATACAGATACACGGGAGAGCTGTCTAGATGCACAACCAAGATGAGAGTTTGGCCCTCCTACTGCTCATGTCAAAAGCCAAGGACACAGGGTACCTTCTTATCCCAGAAAGGTCTGCCTGTCCCTCCCCTCTGAGGTCCCAGACTCCACGGGCTGGCAGTCTGCCCAGGACCTCTCTCCAGACATCCACACCATGAACGAACGGACACACACAGATGCCACACACAGCACTGGGTGGACTTTTATTTTTAAGTCAAAGGCACAGCCTGGATGGGCTGAGGCAGTGACCACGGATGCCCAGCCCAGGCCCCCAAGGCCCCACCCCCAGCCAGGAGCAGCTGTGCCAAAGGGGAGGGGGTGGGTGAGAAGGGGGGGCCTCCCCTTTTAGGGGGTCGCCTACTTCTTTCCTCAGCCCCAATAGGGGAGAAGCAGGTGACATACAGTGAGGCAGAAATGCTTCAGGGGGTCTCTCAAGCCCTCTCCCTCAACCCCCCCAACACAGGTGTTTGGTGGACATAATTGCACAGACAGTCCATAAAGTGACAGCTTGATGGGTCCCCCTCCCAGGAGCAGGACCTCAAGGGAGAATAGGGGAGGGGTCCCAGTTTCTCTCTTGGCAATGGTGTTTAGAAATGGGGGGGGCCTTCCCGTTGGAGCAGCCCCCTGGGAGGAGCCTTCTACCGAGATGAGGCAGTGGCTTAGGAGAGGGCCTCCCACACCCCACTCCGCAGCAGGCCCCCTCCTTCCCTGCATCTCTAACTCTATCTGGTAAGACATAAAAAATTCTCAGCTTATAAAAATACTTCTGCTCTGTCTGGGAGTAGGGTGGGAGGGGGAAGGACGATCCCTGGGGATCAGGGCGGAGCCGCTGGCAGAGGGCTGGGGGCAGTAAGCCGGGCTCCCAGGACACAGCCCCTATGGGGGAAGCGGGGATCACAGTGGCAGGGGCTAGGAGGGGGGCAGGGGGCCGTTGGCTCGGCGGGGGGTGCCCTTGGCCGTGGGAGCTGGAGAGCCACGGCGGGAGGCGGTGGCGCTCCGCAGCTTCTGCTTCCGCCGCTTGGCCAGGGGCGCGTTCTCCACGCTCTTCAGGAAGAAGCCCTCGCGCTTGCCCCGGTTGAACGCCTGGTGGAAAGGAGTGGGTGAGTCCCCCGCCTAGCCCTGGGTTCCGGGTCCTAGCTTTGGCTTCCATTCCTGGACCTTCCCCCCCACCCCCACCCCTCTAGACCAAGGCCAACAGGACCCTGGCCTCTGGCCCCCAGCCTCCCGCAAGGTCAGGGCCCAGACCCACCAGAGGCCAGACTGGGTTCACCTCAAATTCAGGGCGGAATTGACGCCACCTCTCGAGGTCCCACCCCTTACCATGAAGGTGGCGTTGAGCCCTGAGCGCACTGCGGGCCCGGAGGACTCCAGCACGTCGGGCGTCCGGAGCGGAGGCGAGGAGCGCGCACTGCCATCCTGCAGCCACGAGCTGCCCCGCAGCCCCTCGAGCTTCAGCCGCTTGGCGGGGTCAACAGTCAGGAGCCCTGGAGGCGGGGCGGGGAAGTGTGGGGAGGAGCCTTGTGTGGAGGCAGCTAACAGCCGCACTCTCGTCCCCTACCCATCCCCCAACCGGGACAACTGACCCAGTGAACATCCCCGTCCCAGCATAACCACAGGACCGCCGCTCCCCAACCACGATCTGCGACCTCCAGCTCCGCACCTCGGACCAGCTCCTTGGCTTCCTCCGACACACCTTGCCAGGCCTCCCCGTCAAGAGAGAAGCGCCCCTCGCGGATCTTGCACATGATCTCAGCCGCCTGGCTCTGCCCGCCCTGGCCTGAGGCCCCCTGGAAGGGGACCTGCCCCGACAGCATCATGTACTAAGAAGGGGGGCGGGGCGGGGAATGAGACTGGCCCAGGCCACGGGCTGAGCCTGACCCTCAGCCCGCCCACAGAACCATTCACCCTCTCCTCTAGGGTAACTCCTGAGACCCACGCGTGACGAACCCTGACTTGTAACCCCTACTACACGATGCCCCGACCCCAGCACCAGAGCAACCCTGCCCCTGTATTAGGATGGCCCCTGATCCACCCTCGGCCCAAACCCTTCCTCCCCCACCGAGATGACTCCTGTCTCCTTCCTCGGGCTTCTCCGCATCAGGAAGACTTCTGACCCCAGGCCCAGGCGACCCTGAACCGTCCTCGAGGAGCGCGTCCCATACCAGAATGACGCCCAGGCTCCAGAGGTCGCAGGACTCGTCGTAGCCCTGCTGCGCCAGCAGCTCGGGGGCCGCGTACTGCAGCGTGAAGCAGGGCGTCTGCATGGGCCTCCCGGGACTCTGCGGCCGCAGCCGCGCGAACCCGAAGTCGATGATCTTCACCGGGGCACCGGGCGTGTCGTCGGCGTACAGGATGTTCTGTGAGGGCGGCGGGGCTGCGGTCAGAGGCCGGCCCGGCGCTGCAGCCCCGCCCCGCCCGGGGCCCTGCGCCCACCTCGGGCTTGAGGTCGCGGTGCACGACGCCCGCCTCCTCGTGCATGAAGCTCACGGCCGACACGAGGCTGCGCAGGATCTGGCTCGCCTCCGACTCGCTGAAGTGCCGCTTCTTGCGGATGTGCTCCAGCAGCTCCCCGCCCCGCAGCAGCTCCAGCACTAGGTAGGTGTGCAGCTGTGCGGGGCACCGCGGGCGCAGTCAGCACCCGCCGCCCCGGCCGGCCCCACCCACCAGCCAGGCCCCGCCCGGTCCTCGGGCGCCGCCCCCTGTTCGAGCCGGACCTCGAGACCGCCCCAGGAAACACGCTTAGGCGCCACCTCAGGGTCTCCGGACCTACCCCGCTGCCTTCAGAGCCGCCCTCCCCCACCTCGCTCCTTGAGGACCACCTTAAAACTCTGCCACCATAAACCCTACCCCTGCACGCCCTCCTCAAATTCCGTTTCCTTGGCCATCCTCAGCTCCTCAGCCTTCCAGCCCTCGGGCCTTACTGCCCTGAAATCCCACCTCCAGGCCTCTCTGGTTCCCTCCGGGCCCACCTGGGACCCCCAGGCCCCGCCCTTGGTGCCCTCAGGCCCCGCCTCCGGGCCCCTTTCTCCGCCCACCTCCCTGCCCTCCACTGGGCGCCTCCGGCGTCCCTGCCTTCCGCCCCTGTTCAGAAGGTGTCACCTGGTCGTGGTGCACCTCGTGCAGAGTCACCACGTTGGGGTGCGACTGGCACAGGCGCAGGGCGGCCACTTCGCGCTGTGTGTTCGCCTCCAGCCTGGGGGGCGGGGCAGGCGGAGTTAGGGTGGCCGACCTCTAGCTCCGCCCCCGGGACGCAGCTCTGCGGGTCCCCGCCCGCCCCCGACCCTTAGGTCTCGGCCTGCCCACCTGCGACTGAGGATCTTGACAGCGAACTCCTGGCCGCTCTGGCGCTGGCGACAGCGGCGACACACAGAGAAGCTGCCCTGGCCCAGCGCGGGCTCCCGCAGGTCCAGCTCGTACTGCTGGAAGAAGGGCGAGTCCTGGAGGCGAAGACAAACGGGCGACTCAGAGTTCCCTCCCGGGAGACACGCAGCTGCACCACGCCAGCCTCGGTGAGGCTCTGGACCTCACCAAGATCACACCGTGGTCGCCGGCTGACACAGGCTCAGAGTCCTCCGGCCTAGACCCCGCCAAAACCCGTCGCTCCACCCGGGTCAGCCCACCTGCATCATGGCGCTCCTGGCCACCGCGGCCCGACCTGGGCGGTCTTCAGCGCCAGGCGCTTCCAGAACATCGGTCATCACCGCATTATTGTGGTCAAACAGGATGGACGGTGCCACGAAGGAGTATCCCTGCAAGGGGTGGAAGCCAGGGGTGGATGGGCATGGGGGCTGGGGGTGCAGGTGAGAAGTCTCTGCAAGGCCCAGACCTGGGGGGCGGGGGCGGGGGCAAGACTCCTGGACAAGGGGGCGGTGGGGATGTTCCCGTTGCATCCTGGTGCACGGGATATGTGGACACGTTTTTCTACCTTGTTTAATAATACTTGGGGCCATATCAGTCCCCCAATCAGTCTGCAACCCCACCTTTCTCATCACAGTGACCACCTGTTTCCTCCCCCTCCCAGGTGCCAAGGCCCAGAAAATGATGGGCCCAATGCAGGACTGTGGCCTGGCTCCATGCTAAGCTTGCGAGAATTCAGCTCTATCCTCTAAGGGAAAAACGCCATTCCTCCCTTTCAAACCAGGCCCTGGCTGCTTCTGCAAGGTGAGCTACAGAGGAAACACAGAGGAACCAGAGTCGATTATTTGCTTTTCCTAAAGATCCATATCCTGGCAATCTAAGGAGCTTTCAAGGATGATTTTAACTGTATATCTCTATCTCCTAAAAATGTAGCCCTGTCGTGCCTTAGATTACAAGCTCCACATTGGTGGGATTTTTGTCTGTTAGGTTCACTGATACGTCCCCAGTGCCCAGATCAGTGCCTGGCACATTGCAGGCACTCAGTACACATTTTTGAATCATTAAATGAGTGAATGGAAGTAAACACCTGCTCAGACAAAAGAACTTTCCTACTAGGACTGTAAGACAATGGAATGAGGGATGTTCAAGCACAGAGTTGTCAATTTGTCTCATTCTGTTTCCCAGATCTGAAGTATAGTAGCCCAATCATAGCTCACCTTAACCTTGAACTCCTGGGCTCAAGCAATCCTCCTGCCTCAGCCTCCTGAGTAGCTGGGACTACAGATACACGCCACCATCCCCAGCTAGTCTTTTAATTTTTTGTAGAGAGACGGGGTCTCCTGTGTTGTCTAAGCTGGTCTCAAACTTCTAGCTTCAAACAATCCTCCATCCTCAGCCTCCTAAAGTGCCGGGATTATAGGTAGAGCCACCGTGCCTAGCTATAATCGTCAATTCTAAGAGCTTCACAGAGGGGACTGATCCATCCATACTTGATATTGGTCTATTCTCATTTAATATTTATAGACCATGTTCTACAGGTCAGGCCCTCACACTGGGCCTGCGGACACAGGAATTAAACACACAGTCCCACCCCCTGGGGTCTTCCAGACCAGAGGAGACAGCCTCAGGATACAAGAAGACAAACTGCTCAGAAGAGGTGCTGTTCACAGAGGGCTGGTACACAGGAGCAAGGTAACCCAGGGGCCAGGTGAGTAGCCAAAGAGGCCCAAAAGGTGAGTGGGAGCTTGCTGGGGGCTACTATAGGGAAGGCATGCCAAGAAGGTGGGAACGGCATGTTCAGAGGTATGTTCTGGAACCTCTGAGCACTTCGGTACTGCCCTCCAGAGAACCAGGTAGGATAATAGCACTGGTGCCAAGCAAGGACCACATCACACAGGGCCTCGAATGCTGAGCAAAGGAATTTGGACTTGCGAGACAGACCTAAGCTTCTAAAATTGGGTGGAGGGGGCCTGTGTCCCTAGGAATGTGATGTGCTGTGCCAACGGCAGGCAAAACCACAGTATAAACATGGCATCTCTTCCTAGACGTCCACTTAAGCAAGTGAATCATTTAAAACAATATTTTTGAATAGAAAAGATAATGGAATAAAGGGAAATTAACACAAAGTTTAAAGATAAACCTTGACCCATCAAACACGTGTCCTGCCCTGGTGGTCTCTGTGACTGACAGTACCAGGTGCCCTACAAGGGGAGAGGTCTAGGGGAGATGATGAGCCCTGCTCAGAAAACGGGGCCTATGCGGTGTCACGGGTCAGCCAGGGCTGAGGTGGCAACAGCATCCTGTCTGTCCTGCATCTGGGTTTCCATGAGTTCTCACTCACCTGAAAGATTCGAGGGTCCCCAGATGGGGGGCTGCCAGGGGGTGAGTAGACAGGCTCCAGCCGAGTAAATTCCTCTGCAAAGTTGCTCACATCCAGCTCCGAGCGGATCTGGGGCCGGAATGGGGCTGGAATCTTCCTGGCAGCCAGAGCAGCCCAATCCAGACCCTGGGGAAAAGGAATCAGAGATTAGGTGTCAAAGGGCAGGAACTGGAAACCCCCTTCCACTCAGGCCACCCTCACTAGGCAGCTCCTCAACAAGGCAGGGGCTTGGCTGGCATCTGGGGTGGACAGCTGTTCTCTCTGCCGCCCCAGCTTCCATTTGCCACCTTCTGTTATCAGAACCCCTATTCCCCTTGGAGGACCACCATTCCTCCACACTTATCAGTTCTGGAACTTTTAATAGAATTGGTGTGAAAAACAAACAAATCTCTTTCTCCTACTGGACTTAAATCTGAGAGGATGTGAGTCTGGATGTGCCAGGGACCCTCTCAGGGTCTAATGATGCCCCTATGCAGAAAAGCAGAACTAAGAGACAGTTTTAGCACCTAGATGCAGCCTTGCCTGAAGTCAGACCACTTTTCCTTGGACTTTTCACTTACAGCACTTAAAATATGCCCTTTTATGTTTAAGCCAATAAATATGAAAGTGGCATGACCTGTTAATTGCCTGCCTAATATCTATTATCCGTCTTGCTTGGTACCATAGCCCCAGTTTCATTCCAGGAACCAATATACACAATTAAAGGACTATATTACAAACTTCCAGCTGGGCATGGTGGCTCACGCCTGTAATCCTAGCACTCTGGGAGGCCAAAGCAGGAGGATTGCTCAAGGACAGGAGTTTGAGACCAGCCTCAGCAAGAGCGAGACCCTGTCTCTACTAAAAATAGAAAAAATTAGCCGGGCATGGTGATGCACACCTGTAGTCCCAGCTACTCGGGAGGCTGAGGCAGAAGGATGGCTTGAGCCCAGGAGTTTGAGGTTGCTGTGAGCTAGGCTGATGCCACAGCACTCTACCCTGGGCAACAAAGCAAGACTGTCTCAAAAAAAAAAACATTGGCCGGGCGCGGTGGCTCACGCCTGTAATCCTAGCACTCTGGGAGGCCGAGGCGGGTGGATAGCTCAAGGTCAGGAGTTCGAAACCAGCCTGACCAAGAGCGAGACCCCGTCTCTACTAAAAATAGAAAGAAATTAAT